>UELX01000099.1:0-136087 GCA_900480035.1 Eupelmus urozonus | reverse complement strand
TCAAGAAGCACAACGAAGCCAACAGCATCTCACAGCAACAAATTTTCGGTTAAGCGCGAAAGATTTTTAAAACGTTTTGTTTGTGTCAGTAAAAGTGTTTGTTAACGACGTCAGCATTACAACATACTGCGACTTTTGTATTAGAATATTCAATCTTTCGACTGAAGAGTAAGTTTTTGAATTTTGAATAAATAATTGAAGTTTCATTTCCTACTAACTATTCTATTACTTTTTTTTTATTTTAAAAACAAAATCTATCCAGATTAACTTCGCGACACTCCTTTATTCTGGAAGTGTTGAAGCTTTTTCCGTTTAGATTAACCCCAACATAACCTTTATTTATTTATACAAATCCAAACCCTGCTATTGGACAAAGAGTCTAGGCACAAAACGGTGCACAATAGGTACACGATTTTCCTTATAGGCTATGGATTTATATTATGGTCATTGCAGTTGAGTCGCTTTCAATTAACAAGATTTATAAATAAAAAACTTTATATTGTATAACCATTTTATTTAACTTCCAAAATACGATCCTTAGAAAGCTTAGCTTATGAGGATTATTCTTTTTATTCATTAATATATATCTAAATTTTTATAAATTTATTCTTAAATCGAATCATGTTTTGTTTTGAAAAAATTGTAAGGTCACTCGGAAATAAATACTTTTTATAAAAAAGCATCTGTAAATATTTTTTAAGGAACTCTTCAAAATTTTCGCAGAAATACTCAGTAACACCATCTGGTAGGATGAGACGGAATTCACGTGCATAATAGTATACATTTACCTACCAAACACTTATTTGTAAATGATAAAATTACATCAAATTTTATCCTCTTAAATCCTTTTTTATTAGTTCATTCTATCAAGATCGTATGGAAAATAACTTTTAATTTAATCTGTTATTTCTATATTACTAACAGGTTATCTATTTCGAACAAATTATTGCAAATACAGTATGTCCTATATAAATTGATGAACTGATATGTTACTCAGCTAGGTTTTTTATTTTAATAAATATAACTAAAATTAATTTGCTTAATTAATAAACTTTTATTTATACTTGGATTTTATAAAATTATTATTTCAAAATGACTGCGTTTGATATTCATTTTTCAAGGGCACTTCAAAAAGTTTAAGTTGTTTTAATTTTACGCTAGAATAATTTTAAGTATAAGTATATTTCATGCGTATGGAAGTAATTTACACGTAAGAAAACTTCAGTCGGAATCCCAAATTTCAGACTAGCAGACGCTCTAGATATTGTTATTGTTTACGACTTTATGTACGATGACTTTATGTACGTTTTATGTACGACCTACAACAAACATATCTGTTTTTTTTATTTTACATCGCTAATAGTGCACTTGGGTTAGACGTACTACTTATTAACAATAAATTTAAGAGTGTTAAAATTAAAAATGTTTTATAAAAAAGAAACGTATTCAATTTGACAGATGTTGATACAGTGAAAACAATACTGTGTGATTTAAATGTGTAGGTTTTAATTATTTTATTTTTTATTTAATATGCAATAATTTATATTATAACAGAAAATATTTATTCTTTTTTACTTCCCTTATATAATAATTGAATAAAATTATCAAAAAGAATACATTGATATAGGTTAAGTTTTTATCTATTTCACCTTTTACATCAAATTAATATAAATTCGATTTTGTTTACTTACAGGCAATAAATAAACTGGATTACAAATATAAGATTGACATTTAAACGGTCAATATAATAGAACTACTTAATCATGGCATCCAGTGCAATGAATTACAAGTATATTTATAATTTACCATACATCGAGCGTGCAGAATTGTGTAAAATTTTGAACCAAAATAATAAATGGGAAGAACTTGCAGGTAAAAACAATTTCAAAGTACTAAATTAAGTTAAGCTAATAAATAGATTAATAACTTAATTTATTAATACAATTTACTTATTGTATCAAAACAGGTGTTTGGATGGGATATGATGTGCTTGAAATTCAAAATTTAAGAAAAGAGCAGAATCCAACTGATGAACTTTTAACAATGTGGGGTCATCATAATCATACAATTTTAGAATTATTTATTCTACTCTCTAGAATGCAACACTATCAATCAATGGTTCCCTTACAACGATTTGTTGATAGTAAATATCATGCACTTTTATATAACGGAGAAGGAAATCTTCAGAAGCTTCTTCGTAATGGTCAATTAAGGAAAGATACCAAGGATTTGAAAATAGGAGTACAAAATTTTAATCAATGTCAAAAATCTCATGAAAATAATACTAAAGTCATTGTAAATCAAAGTACAAAAGAAGAATCTGGAAAAATATTAAACCAACCTATTCACCAAGAGCAGCAAATTGAAACAAGGAGTAATTCAAATAATTTATTAGCCTCAATGCCTGCAATATTTTCAACATTGTTACCTAGAATTCCATATAATGAATTAGCTGCAGCAACAGATGATTGGAAAAGAGAAAATCTGTTAGGTAAAGGAGGCTTTGGAACTGTTTTTAAAGGTATTTTATAGGTATCTATAATTTTACAAACAATAAACAAATCTAGTTTTCTTCATAATTTCATTAATATTTTTTAATTTCTAGGTATTTGGAAAAATACTGAAGTAGCCATTAAAAAAATTGAACCACGGGGATCTGATTATGATGAAAGCTATGCATTACAATTAGAACAATCATTTCGTGAAATAAGAATATTAAATTCTTTACCCCATGAAAATATTTTAGCATTGTATGCATACAGCATAGGTGGTGAAGCACCCTGCCTTGTATATCAATGCATGAAAAATGGTTCACTAGAAGATAGACTACATTTAAAACAAGGTTCTGCTCCTTTGAATTGGCTTCAGCGACAAGAAATTGCTAAAGGAACAGCTCGTGGCTTACAATATCTCCATACAATTCATGACAAGCCTCTAATTCATGGAGACATTAAAAGTGCTAATATTTTATTAGACAAAAACTTTGAACCAAAAATTGGTGATTTTGGATTGGCAAGAGAAGGTGTATCAGATGATTCTTTAAAAGTAAGTTTCTATACTTTTATTAGATTAGAATTTTTCACAATAGATTTATTAATATTAAAAATTTAAATTTTAGGTGAGCAAAATTCAAGGAACTAGACCATATTTACCTGAGGAATATATTTTTGGAAGAAATTTATCAACAAAAATTGACACTTACAGTTATGGAATTGTTTTATTTGAATTAGCAACTGGATTATCAGCTTACGATAAATCACGACCCACAAACAAACGTTTAAAGGACTTTGTTGATAGTATTGATGATAAAGATATACACTTAGTAAAAGACAAACGAGCAGGAGACAAATTTAGTGAAGTTTACAAATATTTAATGTCACTTGGAAAATGGTGCTCAAACAAATTGGCAGAACATAGACCAGAAATGTCAATTGTTTATGAAAAATTTAAAAATTGATCATTTTAAAATATCTATTTTATTTATACAAAAATAATTTTTTTAAAATCTATAGAACAGAATATATATTATATACTGATGATAGTGAATTAGCTTATTGGTTGAGAAAATTTAAATGTAAATATTTTAAAAACATATTTCTATGTATATTAATTATATATTTTTGATGTTTATGTAAGATATATTTTTGTAGATTTATTCATGTTAGTTTTTGAAAGTTTTAATCTAGTGTCATGCATACCTTCAATAATATGATCTTGACATGTAAAGCAAAGCCAAGTGTTGACATCCACGAGTTGAATCTGTTTTAAACTATGAAAAGAAAATAAAAATGTACATACACATACACAAATATTTACAAAGTTTACATAGTGTATAATTTTTTACTGATTGATTTAATAAAATTTATTAAATATAGTTTAACCTAATAATTACTCAAAAAACGAATTTTACAATATTAAATTTTAATACAATATTATCAAAATATTTTTTGACATGATCTTTTTAATGTATATATATTGTAACTTATAGTTTTATTAATAAATTTTGTATTATAATTGTATTCACTTATTCAATTATTTAAAATAATAGCTAAGACTTTCCCTCAAAAATATATACTTTCTAAGTTAAATACATAGTGATGATCATATAGTACTTTGACATAATTATTACCACTATGACTTACAATAAGAGAAAGATATCTGAATCACTTATTGAAGAATAAATTTTTTTAATAAAAATAAATTGAATTATTTTTAAGCCAAGATAATAAAACCTTTACCGATTTACATTAAGTAGTGAAATAAATAAAACCAGCAATCACATCATTTATATTACATTCAAGCATTCAAAAAATAAAGATTCATTTAAAAAACCACATACTAATTCCTCCCAACTGTCAAACCTCAATAAACAAGTCGAAAGAGTATCCGTAATCCTAAAATTTCAAAACAATCTCCAATTCTCCACTATATACCTACGGATACTACACACCAAACCTCTCGCAAGCGATAATATAGCGATCCGCAAAATAGCACATATATCTCACACAGCGATCTTTCCGCAGCCGCGCGCATCTCTACAGCAACTCGCACAGCCAATGCCCGAGAAAGCAGCCGCGAGGCCAGTCTAGCGGCGGCCCAGTAGTTGCGTAGACCAGCCGACGAAAAAGCCGACTCGCGCAGTCTATCAGGATTTCCTAGCCGCTGAAAAATGGCGTCGATCGCGGGAGTCCGTGTCTTGGCGCGCTCCTCCGCCGGCTTCCTCAGGAACACGAGCACGCGCCTGAGCAACCTCGCCTCCATCACCCACCTCAACCGTCAGCTCTACCACGCGATCAGGCGAACGTCGACGCCCTGCCTCGGCCAGGTAAGTCCTACATTCGTGCACTACGTCTCTGCGAGATCGGGATCCGTGTGTGTATGTTCCGCGGTAGCAGCTCCGTCTTGTTCTTTGATTAATATATTTTGACGAGATCGCTTGCGGTTATGTAACTACTGCGCGGAGCCTCGGCACGCCGTCTGTTTTTGTTGCTGTTTCTCGTGCAATGGTTCAAGTCAAGGTTTATTTGGGGGAGAAGTAGGTTTTCATGATTAAAGGAGATTATATTGATGATGGCTGTCGGGGGGTCGGCTATTTGGCACACGTGATTACGTTTCTTGCGCTTGCGGGCTTATCGCGTTTTTTTTTCTGCACTGGGTAAAGTGAACTTTGTAACAATGGGATATAGAGTTAATGACACGATTGATTATGTATTTCCTCTGGGCGATGCTTAATGTAGCTGTTGAAGAGTACATTTCGCATGTGCAATGTTAAATTCTGAATCTTGATAAATGCAGGTCATTAGCCATGAAGTTCGAAGATACGGTCACACTATTGAGGAAAAGCCTTCGATAAAGGAGATTGAGGAACGCGTGTTAAAAGTTGTAGCTGCTTATGACAAAGTCACTGCTGACAAGGTTAATATCGTTTATTTTCTCTCATATTTTTTCAGAGCTTAGCGGACCCATCGGTCAAGCAGGTGCGCCAGTACAGTGAAAAGCCACCGCTCACACTAGATTTTATCCGTGATCGAGTACTTTTGGTTCTAAAACTTTATGATAAAATAGATGCTTCAAAGGTACATATACCTTTAACTTAGCGTCGTTTCAAATACTAGTAAAAATGTTTTTACAATGATGACCTAAGTTTGCTGAATTTAAATAACTGTTACCAAATCAAATCAAAAGTTTTTGAAAATATAGATGTAAAAATAATTTACATTGTAAAAACACTATTACATCTTTTTCTAAATGGCTAAATGGCTAACACCTAGCTTGGACCGTGGTATCCGCTAATTTCACTGATGCATAACTTTTTATACCAGTTAATTTGTACATTCTTTCATTATGTAGAAAAAAGTCGAATTAAAAAAAAATATGCATCAGTAATGTAGTGTAACCACGGTAAATATTCAATGTGTTCATGAAAATAATTGTCTAATCTGTTCACAGTTAAAATTGGATTCTCATTTTATTAATGATCTTGGTCTGGACTCATTGGATCATGTTGAAGTTATTATGTCAATGGAGGATGAATTTGGCTTTGAGATACCAGACATGGATGCAGAAAGACTAACAACACCAGCTGCCATAGTTCGTTACGTTGCAGATAAAGAAGACATTTACGAATAATTCTTCTCTCATTAATTAATTATAAGAAAAACTTAGTCAACGTCTCATTGCTTAAGAAAATCTTATTACAGTAGCATTCACAAAAAAAAAGAAGGAATGTTCTGTTTGGCAAGCACTTCATTGCGACTTGTTTCTTTCCTGTATATAGACCAAGGTCATTATGTATGAATAAAATTGTCACCAATTGTTAGATTAAATGAGATTTTTTTTAAAACAAAGTAACCTCTTTTGACTTAAACTGCTGAAGCCTTATAAATTTCTTAACACCAAAGATGCCATTGATGCATAATAAGAATGTTACTTTTTGTTTTTATTTCATTATTAGATTTAAGTAATGTTTAATAATAAAGAAAATGTAAATTACAGCTTTTCATTTTATTATTTAAATGAAAAAGTGGTGCCAACTAACGGTTTTTTCATAAACATAACCTTTCCAAAACCTACCTTAACCTGACTAAGGATCGGGTTTCTTTCCTTTGTCTGCATTGAGATAACTGCGATTTGAGTTCTGACGTTCAGTCGTCCAGAATTTGTGTGGTGTCCATATACCTGTTTTTATTTTCGTTTGCACTTACTTTTGTTTATCTACTCTAAGTAAATTATTTAAACATTCACAAACAAAACTTTACAGAAAAACTGTAACTAGTTTATTTATTTAGTTAATACACATGTTGAGTAAAAGCTGTTTACATTTTGAGTTAATTCTTTTGTACTTGTAAGATCTTTCATATGTACAATTTATTTTTTTCCGTATCTTATAGAAAAAAAAAATTAAAATTTTCGGTTTTATTAGACTTTGTTGAAGGTATTATGAATTTCTATGCAGTAGCAAAGGGAAGAAAACCTGGAATTTATCAAACTTGGTAAGAAACATATTTTACTTTCTAGATAGATGACAAATTCTTGTATGTTTTTTTATATTATATTCAGGGATGAGTGTAAGGCACAAGTGCACCAGTTCTCGGGTCCTATTTATAAAAAGTTTGGCTCGAAAAGTGAAGCTGAAAATTTCATAAAACAGCATGCGGGTGCATCTTCTTATTATCCTAAAACATCATCTGTATCAAAACAAAGCTCCTTTCTACCAGGAGGAAAAACATATGCTCTTGGAAAAAGTAACAGATCAAAAGCGAGTGGTTCATCGTTAAAGAGGCTCATGTCATCCAGTAGTGGTAGTGACAGTGATGAATCCGAAAATATGAAACATAAGAGAAATAAAAATGATAAATCATCCTACTCAAAGGTAGTTATTTTAATCAGTTATTACTTATTCTTTTTTTTTTAAATTCCAACAATGTACATTTGTTACGTTGATTGCAAGTATAAGTGGATTAATGTGTCAACTGCATAATAATTATATATTGTTGTTAAAACTTTAGTACAGTTGAAAAATTTTATTAATTTACCAGTTGAAATATTATTCAAACTATTAATAAGTTTCATATAGTTATTACATTTATAATTGAAAATTATTTTTAATAAACTTTTTAAGTGAAGAAAATTAAAATGAAAATTAATTTTCAGAATGACAAGGGATTTTTTGTTGATGAAAGTGGTTACACAGAAGTTTATACTGATGGTGCATGTACATCTAATGGCAGAGGAAATGCTAAAGCAGGCATTGGAGTTTGGTTTTCCGATAATCATGCATTGTAAATGAATATTTTTTATTTATTTTAAAATTTATTTAATTATTATTACATGTAATTTGTCATTTAACAAAAATTACCATAAGTTTAATTCATAATTGGTTTTCATAAGTCATAATATTATTATACAGGAATGTATCGCAGCCTGTAATTGGTAGAGCAACAAATAACATGGCTGAAATACAAGCTGTGACAATTGCAGCAAGACAAGCACAAAAAGCTGGCATTAAGAAATTAAAGATAAGTACTGATTCTAAGTTCCTAATATCCTGTATTACTCAATGGATGCCTAAATGGAAAAGATGTAATTGGCAAACTACTACTGGGAAACCGGTCATAAATAAGACTGAACTTTTAGAAATGGAAAAAGCTCTTGCTCCTTTACAAGTCACTTGGGTATATATAATTAATTTATTTTATTAAGACTAGTAAATATAAAAATGGACTTAAAATCAATATACATTTTAGAACCATGTTAGAGGACATGTTGGAATTCATGGAAATGAAATGGCAGATAGGCTAGCACGAGATGGAGCTGAGCGCTACAGAGATAAATAATTGCTCTATTCTCTAAGATCTTCTTTGTTCAATATATTTATTTACTGTGCATTTTTAATTACTGTATAAATAACAAAAATTTATTAATTTTTTATAATAAAATAAGAAAATATAATACTGGTTATTGGATTTTTTTATTCCGCAGGCTTTTGTTTTGAAGTACTTGAATTCCTTTTCCTTTGTTGAGGTAATGGAGATATTTGTCTTAATAATACATAAATATCTTCTGGAGAAACTTGTAGTGACAACAACTCAATTAATATTCTACAAAAAAAGTAAAAGAAAAGCATATAATCATTTAGTAGAAGTGCAAATAGAGGTTATAAATTAAAAGTCTACCTGTAAACTCCAGGAACCGCGTGAATTCCTGCTAATTCAGCTAAATTCATTAGATCAGCGTAGTCTTGTTGAGAATAAGACATTATAAGATTTCTAATAAATAAATACAATAAAAAACTATAAAGTCTTTAAAACACAAAAATAAACTTGATAGGTACTGGCAGCGTCAGCCGTTATATGTAAACATAAGAAACAGCTGATAGATTATTCATGATAATACTATTATTTAACAATCAATATAATCTATTAATTGTCATTTCTTTTTATTTTTAAATTTTTAATGTCTAGAGATCATCAATCGTGCGGCTCGTAGACACAATTGATTTTATATACCTTCACTTACGAGTTACGCGCGCGAAAAAATTACTAAGGGTATCTTATCTTCGAAAGTACGTATTGGTATTGCAATGTTTCCAGAATACCAACCTAGAAAAGAAATAATATCTTTACTCCTTCGGGCCTCAGGGAGTCGGGTTAAACGAAGAACATACTAGGAATTAGGAAAGATATCGTAGATGATATACATATACAGTAGTGTAAGGTTGGTAATGAAAAAGATTATTGCGCAGACTATACTATAGTGCACACTGCACGGTTTTACAATTAGTGATAAATTAATTGCTAAGCGGTTGAATTTTTGTAAGCGAAGTAAATTGTGATTCGGATGTACATACGTACATGCAGAATTTAATATGTTAGTTAACGATTACACACAAAAAATACGCTTGAATATGAAATTTTTTATTTTTAAAAATTTATTTTAGTAAGTATTTGTACTTTTCAAGATATTGCATATGAGATTTTGCATTCCGATGTATCTTTTTACATTTTTAACTGATACGACTTTTTGCAATGATAAGAATTGATAGAATCGTATGTAAACGTATGCATACATCAGCATACTAAAATGTAACAAAACGCGTGATTTTCTTCCAACCACTACTTTAATATTAATGTGAAAGGAATTGAAATAAAAATTCAGAAACACGATTAAAAACTTTATTTTGGTTTGCTTCATAAATGGGAAAAATATATGTAATGTTGCGTGTACCTGTAGGAACTTTGGACTACAGAACAGATTATGTCTGGGACAAGTCGATGAAATAATCAAGCGTTGAAGGCGTGTCTTTAACGTCAGCAACGCATTATCAACGACGTTACAAAAGGTCCTTAAACTCTAAGCTAAGGCTAATGTTTCGATAAATCTAAATTTTACGTTGGTAACAAATATGGTATAAAATAGCTGTTTGGTACGAGTGCGTGCACTGGCACGCATTACAAACTTAAATATTTAATGAGCGGCTGTGTACACATAAATGAATTTTGGAACCGTATTATGAACGATACAAAGCGAGTTACATTAAGAGAAATATATCTTTCTACAATATACCCTCTTTATTTTATTAACTGCCTATATTATTTACTCTTATTGTAATCTCACTGAGTCGCTCGTATACGAAATAGTAAGTGCATTTATTTTTACGTCACTCCTTAAACAATTATAGAAACGAAAATAATAAAAACAAAAATGAAATTACGAAATTTGTTTGCATTTCGACTAATAAAAAAAAATTATATTTTCCAATCCTAAAGAACGAATCTTACACATGGCACTTTGTTTACCAACGCTCAGAATTTATATTATGCTGAACGTGGAATCAGCAAACTTGTAAAAAATTATGTACAATGTCTTTTAACCTATAATTCTGCGCGTTCAAATCATTTACTCGCGATATACTTTTTTAAACGTCACAATATTTATACATAAATGTAACCTAAAGTCGATTTGGCGTATAGAGCTACATATTTGTTTTTGAAATAAAACTGATCACATTGATTTAAAGTGCGAACAAAAAAAAAAAAAAAAGAAACAATGCACATTCAATAAACGCTCATGAAAAACTTTCAGTATGCAGGATAAAACGTGCTTAGAAGTCTAGCTGAGCTCGTTGTAAATATGGTCCTTTGCAACATGACGAGCTTAATTCAATCACACGTACAATAAGGATTCACAAAAATATACACCACGCCCAACAATTGCGTCTCCTTACTCTGTTTTACTTCCTTGCTAACTTTCTCTTTCTCAACTTTTTCCTCTTGACTAGATTCATTTGCGATTTCACGTTTCGCTGCTCGACCTTTTCCTATCCAGAACATACTTCCGAATGATCATCCCAAGCTGCAACCTAAAATTACAAAAATATTAAATAACGATAATCTTCTAGCTTTTAATAATGTACATACATGACAAGTAATTAATTATAAGAAAAAAATGTATTAAAATATATTTACCTGACATTCGCGACTACAGTACCACTGATTTCCACATCCTGCACATACGAATTGCGCTGCTCGCTCATGACAACCTTGGCAACGTGGCGGAGTATCTCTGTCATCTCTGTTGTCCCTGGTTCCCATAGAAAGCCTTGAGTCTCTCTCTTCGATTATAGAGGTTTCTTCCTCTACGTCATCCTTGAAAACAAAATCAAGTATTAAACTTCTATACTTATTATTTCTTTGTACAATAAAACAAAATTTAAAATTTTTTACTTACAACATGAATCAAATTATTGGAGTGACTCTGCATTGGATTACTAACGACTGGAGTTATAGTGATTTCTGTTCGAGCCTAAAATAAAATAAAATTAAAAATCATTTATTGAAACTATTAAATTAAGATTACTATGTTGAACTAGTAGCGTACCTTAGACGAGGACAGAAAATCACTGAGTGAAACAGGATTCGCGCCTTGATAAGCTTGTAAAAGGTGCTGTGTGGCAGTTTGGTGCGGGGTAGCGGTGATGCTTGGTGCGCTTCTCTCTCTTTCCGGAGCCGTCAGCAACCTGGCCAATGTCGGCGAAAAGGTGGTCGGCCTCGGCGATTGAGACTTCGTGAGGATACCATGAAGTAACGAGCCTGAAGTCTGGGGCACTGAATTCTGCGTCGTCTGCGCCGCAGCGACTGGGTGAAGCGTAACGTCTGGATAATTTTGAGGTGTTTTTATTGGCTCGCCTGTGAAACACAAGGATTTTGCCACTTAATTTTTAACGAAATGAATTATTATATAAACAAAATTTACTTAACTTTGTTACAAGTTGTAAATAATATTTATCCAGAATTGGTTCAAAAAATCTCTTACATCGATATCAAACAAAAATTTAATGTCTTGAATTTACTGCCTTAAAGCCTGAACATATTATTTATTTAATTTTTAATTTTCAAGAATGTTATCATATTGTTACTCTCTATTAGAATAGCAACTCAGAAAGGATAAAATAATTGAAAATTTTTTAAATTAAATAAGAGAAATGAGATTTCACATTCTTTATATCAAGGACGGTTTCATGCAACCTTACAACATGATATTGAATTTGAAGATATTTACATAATTTATCCGTTATAGATATAAAAAATTTACCTTGTTGTTGACTCAGCTTTGCGAATTGCACTAGAACATCCTTAAAGCTCATCGCGTTATTGGGATCATTAACATTGGAATTACTTTTACAGGAGTCTGTGCTTGATGGCCGAGAATCCATGTTGCCTACAGTTTCAACCATTGCACCACCCGCTCCAAGGCCTACATTAACGGAATTCCGCATTCTACGACCTCTACTGAAAACAGTAATACAATCTGTAAGTTTTCGCGTAAAAACTAGATTATGTAGAACGTGTGTTTCGTTCGAGTAAATCAAGTATAAAAGTTTAGAAATTTAGTTTTAAAATATACTTTTAATGTACGTTTTTGAATCTAGTTTTTTAAACATATATTTTCTTTTAAATTTTTAACAGTTACACTATTAGATCAAGAAACTGTAATTCTTTCGCTAATTATTATTTTGAAATGTTATTTTCCTAATTACACCGTTTTCTAAAAAGCACGATAGTCTGAAGCATCGAATCATCCCCTATCTCTATACTCACCGTCTAGGAACAGTCTCTGGATGTCGAAGCCTGTAATCGGCGATGATCGACCTGACGTCGACTATAGGTCCCTGTCTGCCCTCGCCGATCTGCCGGTGCTCCGGACTCTGGGCGTCGACGAGCTGCTTCGGTCCGTTCTCAGCTGCCGCTGCCGCGGCCGAGATTGGCTGCTGCTGCAGCTGCTTGATCGTCTGCTGGTAGTTCGCCTGCGACTTGGAAGCCCTCTCGCGCTTGAGCGCCGGCGAGCTGTCCCGCGAGACACTGTCGCTGCGCTCCTCCTTGGGCTGGACGATCGGCTTTGTGTCCTTGCAGTGGCCGATTGCGTTCGCACCGCCGCCGTCGTAGTTCTGTTGGGCCAGAGCGAGGCTCGCCGGCGGCAGGAGGCTGCTCTCGACGCTGAGCGGCCCGTTGCTCTCCATGAAGCCCATCACTTGTCGGCGGCGCTCGATTCGCAGGTACGCCTCCTCTTTGAGTTTTCGCATGCTCAGGATCTCGTTCCACTCCATCTCCTTGGCGCGGGCGAGCTCGTCGAGATCCTGTGGGAAAATAGTGATTAGTTGGTTTGGTTGCAAGAATAACTTGATTTCGGTTGGACGTTGAGAATAGTCGATGGAAAAAGTTAAGCATAGCAGATTGGTTAAATTTATTTAAAACAGCTAACATATGAAAATGAGCTGAAAATTGAATTTGTTATTAGGTTGATGTAGATTTTCTCGAAATTTCTAATACCTTTAGTAGTATTGATTTTTAAACTTGATAACTAAATATGATTCACTAAGTTTAATATATAAAGAAGTCTATATTCAAAATTATTTGAATTTTTTATACTTCAAGTGAAGCAAGCTTGTCGAACAACGTCAAGTAGTAACTAGATTATAATTTAATAATCTTTTTTTTTTCAAGTATTCTGAATTTAATTTTATATCTACTTTTAATTTCATTTAGCCGCAGAAGGGCGTAGAAGATATTCAAAACCTTATCCGAAAATCAATACATCTACAAAAACGCCAATGTCCGTAACTCTCGCCCAACGTTAAAAATCCCCACACCACAACGCGGTACCCCCAACCAGCTGCCGCCTCTGCCTATCTATCATCTTTATCACTCCTTCAAACCCCGCGAGAAATCCAAAAGACCAAAGTACTAACCAACTCAGACAAAGCCGCGCTATGCATAAAAAACCAGAAAGAACAACCAACCTGAACTTCGGCGCGCAGCTGCTCGGCCCTCGTGGCCAGCTGTTCCGCGGTGAACTTGTCCGAGCCGATGAGCGAGCTGATGAACTGCTCGCGCTGGTCGAGGCAGAGTTTCTTAGGACTCGAGCTGCCGTTCGTGGAGAGGCTGGCCGCGCTCGATGCCGGCAGTCCGCTCACGTTGCTCGATTCCGCCGAGCGCCGTTTCCTCGTCTCTCTGCTGGGCTGTTGCTGCTCTTCCATTTGCGATTGCTGTTGCTGCTGAAGCTTCGAGGCGGCCACACGCTGGCTGCCTCCTCTGCTCTGCTTGTTCGTCGTCGCCGTGGTGGTCTGGTCGGACTGTGGCTTTGACGACTTGGATAGGAGAGGCTGTTGTTGAGTGATAAAGTATATTAGTTGAGTGTTTAGAGCTTCGGTTTGATTGAATATTATGAAAAGAAAATTAAATGGGCCCTATTTTGGGTATAACTGTAGATTAGGATCTATTTAAATTTCTGTTCAGAATTGCAAGTCTTAAATGTTAAGACCTTTGAAATTTGAAATTGTGCGAGGGTATTTCAGAGTAAATTTTTAAAGGCATAAAACTCTTGTGAATAAATAAATTCAAATCATTCTACACCATGCTAGTGTATACATTTTTTAGGCGTGCGGTCAGAGAAATAAGGTCTAACTTGAATAAAAATTGCATTGATCATTTTTCACAGTCGATCACTCTTCTTTACTCTAATATAAATTATTTTTTATTAACGATGATGATCGCTGTCCATAGACGATTATATTTATGACTACGTTTTAAGTTTAAGTTTTATTTATGTGGTATAACTATATGTATATTCATACCCTTGCTTACATATATAATGTACCACTTAGTTTAATCAAGCAGAAAGTGTGTGTTTATTAATTATAATCACTAAGCAAATAAATAATTATATTTAAGAATTCTCTTAACAGCATTCTTCAAAAACAATAGAACCAAAGTTGATCACACGCGATTCCGCAGCAAAACTATCTTTAAAAGATTCAAGATCTATACCCACTAAAAACGAAGAAATTTTTTCCTTTCATTAAAAAAACTGTAAAATTTACCTGGTGCTGCTGCTGACCGGGCTCGCTGTCGGCAGCCGGCAGCTCCTTTTTCTCCTTCTTAGCGGTCGCCGGCTGGCCGGCCGAGCTGTGTAACGCGCCCCGATCGGCACCGGTGGCCGCCTCCTCGGGCAGGGCAGCCCCGTTCTGCTGGCTCTGGGGCACCTTCGGCGACTTGCGGCACTCCTCGTCGTCGCCGGCTGCGGCGGCGGTGCCTCGCCGCGACTGCTGCTGCTGCTTTGGCTCCTCGGGCTCCACGACTTTCTTTCCGTTGCCGCCGTTGCTCTCCATCGCGTGCATCTTGTTTAGGCTGGAACAAGGCGAAAAAGAGGGTAGGTTAGTAGAGTTAGATGCGAGGGGATCGGTTTTTTTACTGTGTTAGAAAACTCGTGTTCGTGTCCTTGAAGTTAATAACGTTAGTCGATAAAGCAGTATATATACCGATGTATACCGGTAACATTTGACTGGAACGTTAGGTTGAAAAAGTCTTTAAGGACATGAATCACTCTAGTCATTAATTAACTTGGCTTATCGCGAAGAATATATTAAAGTCGATCCCACCCTAATTAAACCAGCTGAGACGGACTAAATGATAAAACATGTTCTTCTCGAGCAGGAATAATATTTTATACGTTTATATTACTATCATTGAAGAGTGCCAGAATAAGTATTAATCAAAAACGTACATATACTAGTTTTAAATGAAGACGAGTAGCTATAGAACATTGACAGAACAGCCAGATTTTTTTTTCAACTTTTAATCGAAGGTCGTTTAGTAATGCCATGGATGGCGTCTTGTTTTTAATACCGATAAGCAGGATCGTTAACTTTTTCCTCGGGGCTATTGTGTAGTTTAGACGGACAAGTGCTCGCGACTAAATAGAAAATACGAATTATATTTGGCTTTGTTTGGCTTGCATGTTTTGACAAAGACTGAATTTATAATAATATGTTAAATAACTGATAATTTTTAAATGCAGTGAGGTATTTGGAGGACTTAAGTATGTTAGAAGGTAAAAAAAGAAATTTGCGAGAAAAAAAAACTCGGATCAGGTTGATTGTACATTTTAACTATGAACGCATTGAATTATATTTATTTATAACTTATGTTCATATTATACTGATAAATGATAATTTCTAATAATTAAATAATATTATTGTATTAAATTTAATATAAAATCTGGGAACATACTAGAGTATCATCAATTATTGATTGAAATGGTTTCATTTGTTAGAAAGTGATGTGTTACAGTCTATTAGAATAAAAATAAAATCGTTTTTCATTTATGAGAAAGATTTGAATCATGGGAATATTTGAAACACATTAAGAACGTAATTGCTTCATTGGCTCTCTATATTCTCAGTGTTTTTAGGCAAGATCGATAAGAGAATTATTTGATTTCAATTATTGTTTTATTAACATATAATGTAGAACGTATGACTGAATCGTTATTTTATTATTAGTTACAGCTTTTACTATTAATTGTAAGTAATATTCTCTTAAAAGTAAATCAGATAAAAGCATATACATTACTTTATAATCAGCGATTGCTATGCTGTCGTCTAGTTTCAATTTCTCAAACTTTTTAAATTAATTTAAATGGTACCCATGATATTTTAAATAAAATACTTTGGTATATAATGGAAATAAAATAATTTTTGTATTAAGCACAAAAATACAACTTTTTAGTATAATATCTTTTGAGGTGGAAATAAATGTACACGGTAATATTTAAGGACTTTTATAATGTTTAAAATTGTTATAGAAAATAATTATCCTCAAAGTGTTAGTAAGCACGAAGCAGACGTGGGAAAACCTAGTTTTTGAGAAGAAAAAATTGAAGAAAGCAAACATTTTCTTTGACACCCAACGCCGAGAATAATTTTTATAAGGCTTATTCTCTCTATAATAAAAAAGCTCTGGAGCTACTTTTTACCTATATTAACCTCCACAAAAAAAATGTTTCAACCAGAATTCGCTTATGTAGAAAAAGCTAGGTTGCAATCAACGCGCAAAATCCATGCAAGTATACACGGTAGTGGTAGCGAGCTTTACACAAGACTTTCCAGGTGCATAAAGATCCAGCAACGAAGAAGAAGAGGAAGATATAAGAGGCGGAGACGAATTAGAGACCTACGATTAGGCGGTGCACGAGCCAGCATTTAAAAAAAAAAGCTACAAATTGTCGTAGTCACGGAGAAGAAAAGGGAGCTATTTTCTCGTGAGGTTATTTGTACGGATGGAAATGCCTCGTGACGTAGAAGCTTGATAAGATGCGCTGATGTAGAACTTTTCTGATATCTGATAAAAATTAAAAGATGCATGTAATGTACAATTTATCGTTCTGTTAATGTGCTTAATTAGAAAACAAAAAAAAAACCTTATGAGCGCTTGATCGGTTGTTTCAACAAAAACATTGTAAAAATCAATTTTCCTAATACTAAAAACTAATTAAGCTTTAGACTTCTATATGACATTTATCAAAAGAGGTTAGCTTCACAAACTTTCAGTCGCGATAACAAAAACACATCAGCTAAACCATAACGATCGCAGACCAACACTCCCAAACGACCAACCTCGCAATACCCATACCCATAAAAAATTTCCTCGAAACCAGCATCTTCACCACCAGCAGCTTCTACCAACGCGTCGAAGAAAGCCGCGCAAATATAGTCAAATAAAGGCAAAAATAGAGGCGAAAAAAGAAGGAGCCTCACCGGCGCGCTCCGCGCGAGCGTTAGAAAGTGACATAAATATATGGCTAACGCTCGCGCTCGCGCAAGCTGCGGCTCTCGAGGAGAAAGACCGCTCGAGATATATAGGTAAGCCAGCTAGCCAACTAGCTAGAGAGAGAGAGAGAGAGAGAGAGAGAGAGGAGGTAATACGCGAGAGCGAGCTAGAGCGAGAGAAAGAGAGAAAGAGAGGGGTCGTGCCGAGGGTACCAGTAAGGCGGGGGGCGGCGGGTGGAGAGGAGCGAGATAGACGAAGGACGGAGAGTTCGTTGCACTCGCGCGTTCACTGCACTTGCGCGAGTGGCAGTAAAGCAGCTGCCGCGCGAGCGCGCGTTTTCCGCGAGCGAGCGCCGCGACACCGTTCTCCGAAAATTACAACAAGGAAAGGAGAGGGATAGACGAGCCGGAGAGAGCGCGATGATGCTGATCGCTCGGTGCACGTGCTGTTTTTTTTCTTTTTTTAAGGTGGAGGTTTTGCAGAGTGGAGGGTACCGAGTCAGTTCGAGTTTTCCAGGCATTGATTAGGAGGATTTCTGCGCGCGCGCGCAGAGCTGATGACGAAAATAAAAGCGCGCGACGAATTCGAAATGGACCACGCGTTCTTTGACCTTCGAGGTCTCGAATTTTCAAAATTCGCCATTGCGTAGGGCTGAGTCGAAAGAAGCTAAGAGCACTGCACGCACTCACACAAACACATTCGCAGAGACATAAAGGGCCGAGCGAAAGAGCAAAGGTCCGCTTCTCAATCAGCAACGTAATCCCGATGACTTTGATCCGATGACCTCTCACACAGCCCCCCCTCTCACTGCCTATTGCGCCACGTACGTGATTCGGCTCTATCCGCTGCTGCTTCTGGCTGGTTCCCTCGCTCCTAATAGCTCCGCTGCAGCAGCTCGCCGACGGCCGGCGCTCATGTTCCTCTTCTCCTCGGCGCGCCTACTAGCTATCTATACACACGCACAGACACAGAGACACAGAGTCAGCCGCGGCGGCGGCGGCGGCGGCGCAGCTGGAGCTGCTGCAGCTGACCGCGCGCGCCGGCTGCCGTTGCACTAGTCGCGTAACCTCGGCTAGCAGTGCTGCTGCTGGTGCTGCTACTGCCGGCGGCCCCGCGACAAAGACATTTCTCGATCGATCGGACCGCCCGACTCTCGCGCTCTGCATGCGCGAACTCTCCTACAAGTATATCCCGGAAGAGTTCAGCTCTATCCTCTGCCTTTGATACACGCGCAGCCAGTTGTGTATACTGGATCTCTCTGCGCGAACCTACGCTGCGAGAGTTCAGAGAGCGCGCAAGCGCGAGAGCTGGTGAAAGCGGAGCACAGACACTCTCCGAGTGAACAAAACGGAGCGCTGCTCTGCACTAGCTCCGTCACTTCTTCCGATGTATATAGACGCAGGCTACTGTGGTACAGAGGGTGTATATAGAGCGTTGATACGCAAAAGTCAAGAGCGAGCGAGCGGCAGGTCTAATCGGCTGCACCGCGGCTAGCTGCACTACTGCATGCGCGCGCGGTGCGCGTTTAGGTTGGCTCTCTCTCTCTCTCTCTCTCTCTCTCGCGGCGCTCGCGCGCGCGCGGCCGCTACACGGCGGCTAGGCCGACCACACGACCAGAGAGCAAGAGAGAGAAAGGGAACGACAGAGAGAAAGCTATATACACATATACATACATATATATATATACACGGCAGCGAGTGCTTAGCCGACACGGCTAGTTATGCGCGAGCGCGAGCGAGATGGATGTATATAGAAAAAGAAACGACTAGCCGCCAGCGGCGAGTTTCTCTGTGTGCGCGCGCGCGCGCGCTGCGTTTGGATCTATGTTTACGTACGCGTGTCTGTGTGTGTATATACGTGCAGAAAGAGACGATTAGAAGAAGACGGAGAGCGCATATATGCATGTATATAATGTGTACGAGAGCACGCGCGAGGTCTTCGATCCCGCGAGCGCGGGGCCCGAGAGAGCCGGACTATGTAGTAGTCGCGGCGAAAGTCACGAGAGAGACGAAGGCAAGTTTCGTTTTTCCCTCTCTTTCTACGCTATGACTATCCCTCGGTGACGACTGGTTTAGCTATATAGTAGTAGGGGAGCCCGTGAGAATTCGCCGGCTTTTTTCTCTCTTCTCCCCGCGAATGTATATATGTGCGAAAGCTGGAGAGCGTGTATGTACAAAGTAACGAGCCTGTGTGCCGAGAGACACTTTGTACTCGCGAGGAAAGAGAGTATATAGACTTTTCCGCGAACGATTTGCGCGAGTGCGGAAGCGAAAGCGAAAGTGCGCGCTGGGCAGCGCGCGAGAAGCAAAAAGCGAGGAGTGTATGATTACGGGGTAGGCTATGGGGGGGAGGTGCCGACTAGAGGTGGGAATCAATTATTGAAAGAGCGTGTGAGTTTTGAGAGATGTATGGCTAATTGATTGCTGGAAGAGGGATACAGGCGATTGTCAATTTTTATATTGACATGAATTTTTCGATTTCCTTTTTTTGAGATTGTTTTGATCTAATTTGATCTGAGCTGATTGGAGGTAAACTGTAATTTGTTGAGAAAGATTAGTCACATTTGAAAAAAAATAAAGGGACTCACTATAAAAATTACAGTAGACTGCACTCTGGCTTTTCAAACGCAGCAGCCACATCAAACACAACACAACTGGTCCCAAACCAAAAAATAAAAAAAAACAAAAAACTATAACAAATGGAAACACGAACGCGAACCAACCCGCGGCACACGCACGCTACGAAGTAACCCCAAATGCAAATACCCATCACGGTGCCGCGCACTGTACACAGCACGCCACAGCTGCTCGGCGAGCTGCACTTGGGTTAGGTCAGTTTTTCGCGGCGGCAGTGAGAGAGAAGCGCAGCCGGCGCTCCGTCCGCGCGAGGGACCTTGCCGACTGTTTCTCTCTCTTGCGCGCACGCCGGTGCATCAGCGCGCAGGCGGCGGCGGCGGCGGCCTACTTCTGCCCCGCAGCGGCCGTCATCCTAGCGTGCAGTGCTGCTGCGCCGTGTAGCGCCGCCCGGCCGGCCCTGGGGCTTGCGCATGCAAAGTCTCGCTTGTTTTTTCTCGATGTGTCTGTCATGGAGAATTTTTAGCGTTAGGATGGCGTTCTTTTGAGGACTGAAGGTGGGTAGGTACGGTGCGGAGACGAGGGCGTATGGATAAAATGGTTACGCTCGTTAGCGCGTGATGGTATTGAATTTTTTCATGCAATTTAGAAAAATTCTGCTGCTGTTGCATGGCGACCTGATTCTGTTATCGTAAGAACGAAGCGCCCAATCGATAACACTTTAATAATTTTCGAGTCTACAAACAAATTTCATAGTCAACAACAACCGTATTAAATAAAAACTACGCGTCGCCCCCGCGCTGCCTCAGCGAACTTCAAAAACAATTTACAGCTTAATGACGCGCTACATCAGCCGACAAAAGCCGGCGCATCAGGCGCAAACTGCATAAAACTGCGCGCCACAAAGGCTCGTTAAAAAATAGACAAACCGAGAGAGAGCGGAGCATCGCGCAAGCAGCAGCGGCAGATCGATCTTACACAGCAGATAACGCGCTTTGCAATACGCACAATGCTGAAAAGATACAGGTCGCAGAGAGAGAGAGAGAGAGGCGCAGTCTGAAGCTTATCGGCCGCGCGACGAAGAGGAGAACAGGCGCTGCTCTCGTCGAGGGCCCGTCATTATTGATATGCACGGCTACCGGAGAATAAAGGAGCGCGCGAGCTCGGCCGATGTGCTTTATATACATACACACAGGGTGAATAGAGTGAGTGAGAGAGACGGAGCAGCGAGTTCAGTGGCGTCTCGACCTATATTCCACAGCGGCTCTCTCTCTACATAGGTATATATTATACGTCGCGTCCGACCGCACGGCTGCATAGCCCGTTGACGATCTCGCGTGCGCGCGCGCGTTCGTAGCTTGTAGAGGTGGCTGCGCGGCTTTATTGTATATGTATATGCGTGCAGGGCGATCGGCAGCGGTTAGCGATTAGCTGCGCGCACGTAGCCGATGAGTAGAGTTCAAAGACCGGGGAACGCGCGCGCGCGCGGATGTGTGGTGCCAGTTGGAATGGAATACGTAAGAATGGAGGCGACGAGGGTATATAGGCGGCTGGAGTGCCGAGCTTCCGTTGCGAGGAATCGTTTGGATATTGTGCGAGCAATGTTGTACTTAGCTTTTAGTGTGTGTGTATGTCTATGTCTGTGAGCGTGGGTGGATAGGTTTAACTATTGATGTGATTAAAAAGTATTTACGGATTGTAATACCGTTGAAGCCTGCACAGTACATTTATATTATACAATGTCTAAAAAGCTTTACAAAAAGGTGAACGCATTTTTGAATACATTATTACGGAATTACTGGTTTTTAGAAATTTCCCGAGTAGACAGTCAATAAATTAGATCTAATCTTTAATATCTATCGTCAGGCCTTAAAATTATGATCTATAACCAATTGCAATAATTACATTACTAAGATTATCTAGTTATGCCATATTTAGGGATTATTTAATATCTTATGTCTAGTTTATACATTGATTAAGTTAAAATAAGTTCTTTTCCTAAAATGGAAAAACTATACTTCTTAGACAAGTCTCAGATAATTTCACCGTTTATAATAACAAACAAGGTGGAGCTGAAACGCGAAGCTGGAAGACGATGAAGATAAAATAGACGGAAAGGGGAGAGTCGATTTTCTCCTTCCTGCGAGGAGAAAGGAGTAAAACTTTCATTTTCGTTTAACGGTACCAGACTCCTTGAATCCGCCTTTGATAGCGAAAGGATCCGTTCTAAATTACAACGTGGAAGCTGCAAGCCACTCGTTATACCATTAAGGGGAGAGCCCGCTTAAATTACAATAATCGAAAGTTTTGAAGCTACCGTTTTTGCTCCTTGGCTTCCTGGCGTTATACGTATATAATTTTCGTTATTGAGATTAAGAAACTAGATCAGTTCCTTGATATTAAAAACCGCTGTATGTCCAAAACGATTTTTGTAGTACATTGAAAATTATGAATAATTTTAATAAACAATTTCAATAACATAAATAAATATTTTATAAACAAAATAAAAATAATTTATGTCGGGCCGAAACACTGAATATACATTTGTCCATAATACGAAGTCTAGTCATTAGCATGAAACCAAAGCTAAATAATTCAAATAAACTGGTTATTTAAACCAACCAAAGAAGCGAATCATCCCAATCTGGATTTAAATCGTGACCTCGAAAAAAGCCCAAAAAACTCCATACAGCACCTCACTCATCGCAGTACGGTAACAGCCTAGCATCTCCATCGCTCCTAAAAAAACCCATATATATACCATTACGCAACGCACGAATTTCCTGTTTGCCAAACTCGTCGAACCGCCGTTGTTCCAGCCACCATAATTAAATTCAAAAAGCCAAAAACCACATTAAAAAAGGACTCCAAATCGATTACACCTCTCGCATCGCCCGATAAGAAGGAAGCCACACGGCCAATAAACGATCCGTCGTCCCCGAAGAGCGAGCGCCGGCACATTCCGACCGATAAGTAGACTTCGAAGGTCGTTCGCCAGGTGGCGGTAGCAGAGCTTACTGGTAGCGCTGTGCTCCGTGCCCCCCGTTCTTCGTCCGCCCGGCGCGGATATCTCGCGCGCTCTGCTCTTTAATTAATGCGATTCGCTTGTTTTTTTTTTTTTCTATTATTGATAGGTTTATGAATTTGTTTTCTGGTTCTGTGAGTTTTATTGAGTTGGCTGGTGATTTTATTGACTTTAAGTTTTTGTTTTAATTGGATGTTGGTGGATGAGTTGAGTCTTGGGTTAGTGGAGTAGCGTGGATTATTGTAATTAGTTACTCAAGATTATCAAGGAGAGACATTTTGCGTACTCATTGTGGCAAATATCTTTTTTATCAAGGTAATGAGATCCCTCTGTTACCAGCAATTTTCGAAAACCATTTTTATTATAAATTTTTTTCAAAATATTTTTTTGGTATAATTAAAAGTTTTGATGAATAACTGTGTTAACATAAAACATTTCCCTGGAACAAAAAACTCAGTGAGAAAATCGGATCGTAAATTAAGAATAACTATAGCGCTTTGACCTTTCCTGAAATAAATTTAAAACAAATCTTCTTCAAACTTGTTTTTAAGAAAATTATATTTTTTGTAGAATAGTTTATATTACGCACAAAGCACAATGAAAAACTAGAGTGATCTATTATGACTAACAAGATACGCATTTAAATTTAAAAATAATTTTTTATTGCAACAAACGTTACAAGCTAAATGCTAACAGCATAATATTAACCTTACTAAACATACTATATACAGCATGCACAGGAGGCAATTTGATGAATGCACCCTACGCAAAGGATGAAGGCAATAAAAGTGGTAATTGTCCGTGAAATTTCTTAAACGCGCTCGAGAGCAGTCAACAATTAGCGTGAATCAACGCCTTTCGCTTGCATCGCTTTCCTTGCACACGTGCAAAACGATTTAAAAAATGCACTACAAATTGGCGAAAATGGCTGCTTTCAAATAAGACAAATTAATGCAACGGGTAAAGATAAAAAGAAGGGCAAAATAGCAGACAAGTCTTAGTAATCCATAAACTTAAATGGGCAATATATACTATAAATTTTCAATCATTATAAGCAGAAAATATTTAATTTTAAATAATATTCTATCAAAAATATAATTAATTGTCTTCTTGTAACAACAAACAATTGTGTAAATGGACTGATAAAAATTATTTCTTTGACAACCTTAACAAGTATATAACCAAACGTAACGCGAGTACCGCACACTTGCAATCATATTCTGAAATCCCGCAAAGTCACCGTACTTGAAAGGCTTACTGTACTAATTACGTTGTACCTGTCTTCCCATACCAGCGCTGAAACTACACTCTTAGTTCCCCATATCATCAAATCATCCCAACACCCCGACAAAAGCCCAAGCTCCAGCAGCCAACGTCCATATTAAAACAATGCCTCCCATCCCATCAGCTTTTGAATAATTCACCGAAAAGCCAAATAAATCCGATATATTTATACAGTTGGGTCAGCGTTTTGGTAATTGGGTCGCGCTCGCTCCGCACGTATATACCCTGCCAAAAGGAGGACAGTCGATTCTAGTTTGCCGCGAGGTCGTGAGGCGAGCTCCTCGCAGGTCAGCCGCACCAGAGACGAAGACAACGTCGTCATCGCATACACATCTGCGCACGGCCTCCGCGTCGTCATCGTTGTCCTTTCGTCATCTCTAACATTGAGCTCAGTGGCGTATCATCGCGTTATGTTTCAACGATAAATGCAACATTTGCTTTATTGTATGCGGTCAGGTGCGAGGGTCTGTGATGATGGAGTTTATGGAAACGTAGAGAGTGGATATGTGAGCTGCGTTGACGCAGATAGCTGCGTTATGGTAGGAGTAAGCTGGATATGTAGAGGCTAGAGGCGATGCACTTCGATTAATTAAGCGCGAGTACCCGGGGAATTGTTCTCAATGAGACGCTCGGCATTGTTGCGCGCGCGCGTCTAGTGCTGAGTGATTTTTATGCGGCTTTAGTCAGGAGATTTTTGATGAATTGTTTTTCAGTTGTAACGTTCGTGGTGACGATAGTTCATTTTTTTACGGTTCAAATGCTGGTAAAGCAAAAATTATTTATTAAGTAAATACGTATTTTATATGCACGGTAAAAGTATAATACGTTGTTCCCAAATTCGCGATAAACGCGTGTCTCAATTAAAAAAATATTTTTCGTACATTCGAATAACCGTCCGCTGAAGTCAGAAGAAGATACGACCGTTTTCACAATCCCAGGAATAAAGGTCATCACGCGCACAATGAAATAAAATAAACTTGTTTATCGGCCTTTTAACGCTCACTCGGTATACACACCAACGACTAATCTAATGTATAATTTATCCGCAGACGCAGCCTGCACTATCGCAGCGCGATAATTCAACAAAGATGACATCCAGCTTCTCCCCAACTAGTCCCTCGCACAGCTGCAATAACCATCCCAGCGACTTACCATCTCATAAAATACCAACGTCGTTGCTTCATCGCCGCCGATGATTAAGACTCGTCGCGTTTTCATCCGACTCTACACGCTATATATACTCAACACACACCGCTCGTACGTGCCTCTAGCTTAGCCGCACAATCGCCTGGCGAACGCGAGCCCCAAGGTCCCTCGAAGAAAAACCGTATACACACACGACGTAGCAAAAAGCTCTCGGCAAGAAGTCGCGGAATCAAGGATCGGTTACACATCATAATAGACGCGCTGACGAGATCGGGAAAGGAGAAAACCGGCGCGCGCGCGCGCTGCTCTTTTTTTTCTTCATCTGGCGTCCCGCTTCTCTCTCCTTTACCTCCTTTGAAGAATTCGCCAAGGACGGGCGTATATCGAGCCGCGGCTTTTATAACGCGCCGGCCTCGATCGATCTCTCGAGAGAGTATCGAGCCAAGTCGCAAGGATATATCCCGGAGAGCGTCGGTAATGCGCGGGAGCCTGGCTCTCTCTCTCTCTCTCTCTCTCTCTCTGGGTTACACCGTTAGCCAGGGTCGAGGGACGAATTTACGGGGGGTGTGTCAATGTCGAGCGCGCCGCGTGCCGGTTACCTACTGAGTAGCGGCTGTGTGTGGGTGGGAGTGTGTGCGGTAGCGGGCGAATGTACGGTATTTTAGATTACAAGGTGAGTCAGAGCTCGCGCTGCTTTTTGCCCTTTTTATGTAGCTTTGGCTCGGATTGGAGGTTGAGTGTTCGAGAAACTTCTGGTGTTTTAACGAACGATTGAGTGTTTTTGATAATTGTTTTTCAAATTATTGTTGCAGGTTTATGATGCTGAAATAGCTGGTGATTGTGCTAGGTTTATTACCAGCGATGGAATAGAGACAAACAACACGCAATTCACTCGAATTTTTATTTTAAGATTGCTAAATATATCTGTTTAGCAATCAGGATTCATAACTGGAAGAACAAACAATCGCCCAGGAAAATACGCAGGAACCATAGCAGCAGACGACCTTCGGCCTCGAGTCGAAAACAAGTACAATCCTATTTACTACCGAACGAAGGACGATGAAATATTCCGCTCTATTACAGTGCAACACCAGGGACTTTCCTAAACTAACTGGAAATTTTAAACTCTCTAACTTTATTGCAGCCAAGTGTTTATACTCTTCGATCATTTACAGGGAATACAAACGCGATCGAAGGCTCGGCGCAGCTCTTGTGTCTGAATCAACCTTTGGGGAGAGCAGGTATATACGACTCGGCGACCGCAACTGGCCGACACGTGCTCTGCAGTCCTTAGCAGGCAACCAGCCGTTAGCTAAGAGGCTTTCCAAGATACACCCCCGGGAGACTGGCTGGTACCTGGAACTTGCGCTGGGACATTGTTTGGATTATTGAAGATGATAACGCCGATGCGTCATGAACGAATCGAATTCGGTGTGGATTAGCGTAAATTTATTTTTAAGCGTAATTTTAAAACTTCTCATTTTTAAATCTTCATATTAATATTACCGATTTATCGCAAATACCGTTTAACTCAGCGCGGCAGCCTCGACCGTACGAAAAATCGGTTATAAAATAAGAATTTATCGGTGAATCACGCGCGCTCGACAAAAGTTTCAATAACCTTCGGCCGATCCGTCACGCGCGCGCTCGCAAATATTTGCCAAACGCTAAAACAGCCATAACGCCCATATGTAGGCCAGCCAAACTCTCCCGCCCTCGCAACCTCATATATATCCAAAAGCGACCGGCGCGCATCCGGTGCTCAATACCCAGGAAGCTCTCTCGGAAACGAGCTGCCACACCCGGACTGTACTACCACGCGCACCTCGAAATCCACTGTCTAAATGCATCAGCGAGCTGCTCTCTCGGAGAAGCGAAGGAGGCGCTCTTTATTTTAAGCTCGCGACCCCGCCAATACGTAAGCGATAACGATTGTCGATAAAGAGTCAGAGAGAGAGAAAACGGAGCGTGCGCATTCGTGTGCAGCTCTTATATACATGTGTATATACACAAGCGTTGCAGTGGTGAAGAAAAAAATAAGGCAATGCAGTTGAGGGACGCTCGGCTGCTACAAGCGTGGGATATACGCGAAGGCTGGAGCAACAGCTGCGCGCGCGGTTCGCCGATTCCTGGAAGGCTGTTGCGCTTGCGCGCGATTTTTATCCGCACAATGAGAGAGGCTGTGTAAATACGGTAAATCGAGCGAGCTGACGAGTGAAAAAGCGGCTTCCAATTGCACTGATTCTGGTATTTACTGTTAGAGAGCAGGCCAAGCGCGCGCGCGCTCGTCGGGCCTTTGTGCGCGCGCTGTTTTACGAGCTCTCCGCGTTCTCGGCTCTTTAACGCGTTATCTTTCGAAAGTCAAGATTTCTCAGACGCTGGCCAAGGCTGTTATCGGAGAATGAGTGTGCGTCTCGCTGTTGATATATATGTGTGCGCTTGCATTTTCAGTGAGCGCTTCGTGAGCTTCGGCCGCGTCGTCGCTCGGCAATGTCGTTACTTAGGAGCGCTTTGATTTCTGCTCTCGACGTGTTTTTTAACTTTTGCAAAATAACACTGCAATGTTTAAATTGACTTTCCTTTTGGTAATTAAATATTTTTTATTAGCTGCGAAGTCAAATCAAAATTTAAACATCCCATAATAAACAAAAAAGTAACTCATATCAGAGCAATACTATTCATCGCCTCTTATCAAACAACCCTCAAAAGCGATAAATTCCCTCCGTCAACGCCCTCCAACCCACGCACAACCACTCGCTAATGCACGCCCATATAAGAGGCGCTGATGTCCTCGAGAACCAAGCGCGCAGAGAGAAAAAAAAACTCCATCTTTCCAAGTATCGCGAGCCGGAGAAATTCTCCAGACTGCCACATGCTCTCCAAAGCACACACAGACACAGACACACACTTTTTCTCCTACAGACTCGCGCGCGAGGGGGTACAAGCCGAGATTACAGCTCTCGCGGTATTTAACTAAATAAACAAAGCGCCCGCTCGGCGGAAACGAGAGCGCGTTTATCGTTCGCCGAGATAAGGACGAGAGGGAGAGGCACCGATCGCGCCAAGAAATTCCGAGAGGGGAATCTTGCTTTCGTTCTCCAGGATGACGCGCGCGCACTCGTGGTTATATAGCGAGCGGCACCGAGATAAGTCGTGTCTTTGTGCGTTTGCTTTTCTGTGTGGAGTTGGCCTGATGATGAAGTTATCGTTAGGCGACCGGTGAGCTTTATTTTTACGCGTGAGATAGTTGGATTATGGTCGTTGGGCTTTTAGCTGGTTACGGAGTGGATTAGTAAGCGAGCTGGTAATGAGAATGTTATGTGATTGTATTGTTTGGGATTAATCATTGGTTTTGATGATTGGTTCTTGGTACCGAGTGATGATTTTTAAATGCTAAATATAGACTTTTAACGTTTTTCCTTTTGTTTAAAAATCATGAATAAAAATCTTATCTTTTGCTTAAATTCGATAAAGTGCATTCCGAAAAGCGCATCGCAAACTTATCGCCTTGTTCCATCCCATTAATCAAGCAATAAATTATTTTTTCAAACGCGCCTGAAAAGCAGCGTCGTGCTCCGATTACCCTGAAAACGTCGTTTCTCCAGGCCCGATAAAACAAATCCTCGCGCCGCGGCGCAAGATGGTATTCTTGGAAAAAATTTCCACTCCCCGCGCACGAATCGAGCCCCAGGCCACTCTCGCCAACGTTCAAAAAGTTTATCAACTTATAAACAGATCTAAAAATAAAAGACGCCCATTTCGAAAGAGCCGATTCCCTATACCCACCAGCGCGCGGTCTAACGTTTACTCAAAACAAATATATATATATACATTCTCCGGCGGCCCGAAAACCGTACGAAAAGGAGTCGAAAAGAAAAGGAAAGAGCGCTAGGCAGAGAGACAGGTCACCGGAGCGCGGTTCACCAAAACTATACCGCTGTGCGCGCGCCTGGCCAAGGCCGCCATAACCTCGTTTCCTGTTTACCTTTGTGCATGTATTTATACAAGGCCCCGCTTCGAACGATACGCGATACTTTCCCGGACAATGTCTCTCTCGGTAGGGAGAGAGGCCTTTGAGAACTACCTACTTTTTTTTTATCTCTCCTCTGGCCGAGCTCGCGTGAATGGCGGTGAAAAAAAAAAGCAGTTGCATCATCCTCGTTGTAACCCCAACACGAGAGAGCATGAAAATCGTTCTCCAAGGCGAACGGGAACCTCTGGGCTCTATAGAGCAGTGTTTCCTTCTCTCTCGCTGATAAAAATTAATCTCGCATCGTGAATAGCTGGGAATTCGTATACGTATACGTAAGCACTTGAGCGTGCGACTCTGGCTGCGGGAAAAACGTGGGCTCTCTCGTGTATAGACGCTTTTAGGCTGTCCGGTTGCCAAGTGGCTTTGGTACTTTCTGGAAACGACGGGGGCAGCTTTGCTCTTTCAATATTAACGTCGGTCAAACGTCAGCGAGCTACGCTTCTGTGTGTGCACGGAGGAGAGGCCTGGTTCTCGTTTCAAAAAGACGATAAACAAAAACACGAGCGGAGAACGTTCTCCAGAGGTTATGACCTATTTGCGGGAGAGCGAGTATTGGGTGTGTATATGTCGTTGGGCTTGCCGAGTCAATGGTTGAGTGGTGGCGGGATTGGAATTTCTTTCATTATCGACTTTTGAGTTTTATTGTGGATATTGTTGCGGTGCTTATGTGTTGGGATTGTTGTAAGGGGAATTTGAAATTATTGAGTGCGGTAGAGATAATAGTGGTATTTGTAGCGTGAATTTAAATGTGTTAGATAAAAAGTTAGCATTGATTTTTGAATTAATGAGAAAAATGTTTTTAAACTTGATTTTAACATTTCAAGCAAAAAGGTATTACTTTAAAAATGACAAATAATGTTACGTAAGGCCAATTTAGTACAATGACCAAACACAAAAATTAGAATATTCAAATTTCTCCGTCAAGAAGACAAGTCGAATGTCAAATACTTCCAAGTTTAAAAAAAAACCAAGACTTTAATCAACATACTTATCAAAAAGCAAAAATCTCACTGGTGCACGAATTTCCGTTCACCACCGCGCCCCAGCCAGCAGCCCCCGGCCGATAAAACAGAGCCCGATACCCCCGGCAGTCGCCGTCCCCTAATCAACCCCTCCAAAACGTTCCCCCAACCCTCCCCCCTTATCTCAACTCTCCCAACAACTTGTCGTCAAAAAAAAAAGGCAAGATCGACTCACTTGGATGCGGGCGTGAGCCCGAGCGCCAGCAGCACATCGATCCCCGTCATCTTCTTCTCCCCCTCGTCTTCATTCTCCGGCTCCTCCATCAACACTCCGTTGCTCATCCCCTTGCCCCTCTTCCCCTCCTGCTTCTGGCCCTTCGCCTGCTTCAGCATCTTGGCATGAGCCACCTTGAGCAACGACCTCTTGGCGTCTTCAACCAGCATCTTGGTGACCGGGAGCACGCTGACCGGGACCCCGATCGTCGGCACCGCACCCCGCCTCAGCCTCGACCTCATCGGCAGCCCGAGCACCAGGTGCTCCATGTCCTTCTCGTAGCTGTCATTGGTGAAGTGTAGCGAGCAGATGCGCGCCGTCTGGATGTTGAAGGGTATCTCGCCGTTGGAGAGGGGCACCCGGCCGCAGGCGCGCACCCAGCGCGAGCGGACTTCCGGTATCTGGGGGAAGCGGTGGTACCGGATGCGCCGGCCACGCGTGCGCCTGTGGCTGTTGCGGCACGTAGCCACCGCGCACTGCGGCATCTTCTCGTTCGCTCGCTCTCTCTGGCTTCTTTGATCTATCCACACCCAGATACACACACACACACAAACACACAAACACTGGGACGGTCTCTGGCCTCTTCAAAGGCCTACCGATCGATATATGCACGAGAGATTCGTTGCTCGCTGCTTTTTCTCTCTCTCGCTTGTCTCTGTGCCTGGCAGCTAGATCATTGTGCGCTCTTGTTTACACTCTGCTGGAGATACCGAGCAGCGACCGATAAGCTCGTTCAGCTGTGAGTATACAGCGCGCGCACTTAGGGGCTCGAGCGTGTATTTTCCCTTTTCTTTTTTACCTTCCAGCACACGGCGAGGATGGACCAGCTGCGCAATGGACTCGGCTTGTGTTTTTCTCACGATCCTCGGACGAGGCCCGCACTGCTGCCGCCGAGCTGCTGCTGCTGCTGCTGCTGCCGGCGCTCGGTTAAAAAAGGACGGAGCCGCGAGCCGTGACACATGATCCCGAAGGTCGAGCGCACGTGTTTCTCTCTCTCTCCTCGCTCGCCGATAGACACAGTTGCAGGGCCGCTCACGCGCGCACTTGGATATATTCAAACTCACACTTTTCAATTTTATTTATCCACAGAGCCGCCTTCCGCCTCTGATCTGGGTACCGGTCTTGGCTTCCTTCACGCGCACTGCCGATTACTTCATGTATACTCGTCGAGCGGCGATCGCACACTTGACACTTTTTCACACTCGCGCACAGAAAAGCCAGGACACGAGCTCGTGGTATAAGCCGACAGAGCCCAGAGAGGATCCTAACCTCCCCGGCGAAGCTCGACCTGTCGCGCCACTTATCCTCTTATATCCCGAACTGCAGCTATTCCTTCCTCCTGAATTTGGCACTGGAAGAAGCAGCGAGAGCTACGGAGCTACGGCGCGCGCGCACCGATCCGTCCGGCGACTGGCTATATAGCGGCTCTCTCGAGGTGCACTGCACTGACACAGCCCGCAGCAGGTCTCTAAACTCTCCTCTCTCTCTCTTGCTCGCTTCCAACACACAGCGCGGCACGCGGCGCTGGCTCGCACTGCGCGTGTGGTGCGCGCGCCTTGGGCTCTCTACCCGGCGCGCGCGAGCGGCGGCGGCGGCGGCTCTGCCCCCCCGAGAAACCCACACTCACACACACAAGCAGACCAGTAGCGAGCGAGAGAGAGAGAGGAATCACACACCGGCGCGCTGCGCCGGGGGATGGATATTGTGCGCGGCGCGCCTGGAGCGAGAGGAGGGAGAGAGAGAGAGAGAGAGAGAGAGACGGAGAGAGGTCGAAAGGGCACCGGTACCGCCCTGCCCCTCGTGGCTGCTGACGAGAGAGGAGCGCTTGGCTCTCCCGCACGAATTCGAAATGCGGGGAACCGGCGCGCACGCGGAGACGGAAGCCTAGCTCTCTCTCTGCCGGTCGGCTGCCTGCGATATTTTGCTGGCTGTGCGTGTGTTTAGAGAGACGGTGTACGCTGGACGCGCTTTTTGACTTTCAAATGACTTTGAGAATGTTGGCTTCGGGGACAGGCGGTTGTGTATCGATCGAAAAGCCGGGACACGGATTCGAGTTTGAGAAAAAATGCTTTTTTTCAGAATCGAAGGAACGAGAGCTACGCAGGAGCTACTGTCAGAAACGAGCTCCGGCGTCCTCTGGTTCACCTTCGAGGCTCCTTCCGGCTGCGCGCACCGGAGAACGCTCACGCAGAGCCGCGGACTCCGAAAATATACGTAGCGTTCCCTTGTAGACGTTTCAAGCGGAATTATCTCTCTGTCTTTCTTTCTCTTCTGAGCGCGGAGAGTCTGCATATAGTAGCGGTCCCTCCCGTATATATGTGGTATAACAGCAGGCGGACGACGACGCGTCGCGCCTGCCCCGCAGCGCAAGATGGCGCGCGCCGACGACGACGCCTGGCTCTCTTTCTCTCTCTCTCTCTCTCTCCCTGTGCGAGAAGGAGCTTGCAGCTTCCCTGCGCGCGCGCAAGGGAGAGATGTTGTATACCCTGCGTTGGCTGCTGCCACGTAGACCTATTGTTGTTCTTTTGGGTTTGGATTGGTCGAAGATAGTGGATGCTTGATTTTGGTAGACTGCGATTTTTTTCGTGAAGGATTTTATAAATAGTTTTGAGATATATACGTTAGCTTAGCGTTTTGCTGCCATGACAGCCGAAGAATTCACAGAAGCTCGAAGATGTCCGCAGAGTAAGATAAAGGGCAAAGCCGATGGCATACGTTGTTATTACGCTCTCTTAACGATAAGCGTAATTGTCCAAGCGATAAATCACGAGCCGATTGTTTTTCAGGCAAAGCCGTTTAGTCCCATCTATAGGTGTTATTTCCAAGATATTGGTATTGATTAATTCGCGCTCGGCTCTTAGCGCATCTCTCATGGTAAATCCCAGCACGACATTACGCAACGCCTAGTAACGTTTGCAACGTTCAGCTCGTATATCCACCTCTTCCAGCGAGCGTTCAATAAAACATGACTAATTTGAAAAAAGGAAAAAAAAAACCAGAATGCCATACAAAAATAAACCAACTTTATGCAATCGCGCGCGCATTGTTACATTCACTTCTCCAGCGCCGCGCAAGAATCCAAGGCTCGTTACATAAATTCAACGACTCGCTCGCTCCGCGACTTCTGCCGCTTATCAGGGACGAAAAAAAAAAGAACATCACGAAAATGACTTTTCCATCCTCGGCTCCCTCGCGCTAAAATACATCAATCCGGAAAAGTCGCAGCTCGATCACGCGCATAACGTTCGACTCTTCAGGCGTATAACAAACGAGGCGAAAGAAGCGAGAGAGAAAAAGGCCTAAGCGAGGAGGGCAGCTGCGCGCGTAAACTGGCGAACCAATGACCGTGCTCCGGGCGAACGTCAAGTCTATATAGCCCCGCGGCTGTAGCTCTCAGCTCTCCAGGCTAGAGTATAGGATAGGAAGAAAAGAGAGGGGTTATATATACGAGCGAGCGCTCGGAGAGCAGTGAACGTGACTTTTTTTCCGAGCGCGCGCAAGCTCGAGCGGCAACGTTAGCTATATAAGCTGCACTCGGACGCGCATCTGCGTCTTGAGAGAGATAAGAGAGCCGCTGCGGTTGCGTTATCTGATCGCGGCCGGGTTTTGTGTAGGAGAGGTTTTTGTGAGGGAAAAGAGGCTGCTTGCGCGTTTCGACGGTTCAGATGGTTTTGTATGGATGGGAGTGTGGGTGGTTTTAGGTGATTGTTTATTGTTGTTTGATGAGGAATGCTTTTATGTTTGATAGGGTATAGAGTAAATCGGCGTATGTGGGGTTTGAAAATCAGGCGCGGTAATTAATGGGCTAACGGAATGGTGATACGAGCTGGTGTTGGCGCTGTACGCCAAACAATAGTTTATTAACTAATGGCGTTTACACGCGGAATCGCGCCATTCATGGCTGGGTTTTCGAGCTGCATAATCACTGTGTCGTTTGGCAAACCGAGATTACAGATGATGCTGCGAGTAAAACGGAAAAGCATATGAATTTTCCTATTATACTATAATCGAAAGATTTCATTCTCGTTTTCAACTGATTTATTTTATGGGAATTTCTAGTTTTTCGAGATTTTCTGTGTCAATAACTTGGTATCGCTATTGAATAGTCGAATTAAATGAGGGACTATCCCTCTAAACTGTATAAAAATATTACCCATTTAAATCAATTTAAAAAAAAAAATTCCATATGTATATTTTATTATCTGAAAATTTGTTTTTATAATTGTCAAAATGATATATGGTTTAAATTTGTCCAAATGCGATTCGAATCTTTTCAAATTTTGAAAAAACATGTAATGGGGGAGTAATTATTTTATTAAAAACACATATTATCATAACGTTTTATAAACTTAAAAAAAAACAGAGTAAGGAGAAGATAAAACTACAAAAAATTTCTAACGAGTCGTTCGTTCCTTTATTTATAAAAAAAAGTTTCTAATAAATCTCTCATTCAATCAATTAATAATTGCTGTGATTGAACAATATTAATAAACAATCATGTATACACATTATGACAAATTTTTTTCTCTAATTTGTCTATTGTAGCCTTCTTGTGGCCCCCGCAACGCTGCATGCTCACGTACTTACTAACATTCTTTCGAAATTAGCGATTTTAAGTTAAAAATCAATCTAAAACTTCCTTAGATATAAAGGTGCAAATGCCCCTCTGACCCTTCTCTAAATACTTCTGTTTTGAAATTGATATCATTGTTCTTTTCCATAAAAAAAATTAACTTGACATTGATACATTTTTCGAAAACTAAAAATAAATGAGAAAATGGGTTCCCATAATTCTTGACGATAAAGTGGATTTCCTATCGTCCAAAGAAAGCATCATGAATTTGTATGCAAGAGATAATTGTTATTAATAATTGATTTCCAACACTTGTTTGTTATCAAGCTGACTTTAGGCAGTGATAGCGTGTCTTACGTGTCGTTCCAAAATTAGGAAAGATTCAGAGATATTTCGTCAGATTGGAGCAATTTTCATGTTCTTGAAAATTACTGAAAATGAGCAAACATTAATTACTGTTTTCCTTTTTTTTACTAAAAGGATATCAGATATAACAATTTATTTTAGAGAAAGGTTTTATATTTTATTCTCTACATGTTAATATTTTTCAAAAACCGATTTATTTAATATAAAAATTGAATCTTTTGGACTATATTATTTTACTTTTACGCGATTTTCTAGTCCTCTTATTCAATCCGGTACTTTGTTGCAATACGTAAAACAGTTACATCGTTTTTCTCCTTATCAAAAACTTAATAAAATTTCCTTCCTTGAACGCTACGATTTCAAAAACCAAAATCAGAACTAATAAAACCCCAGCCAAATCAGAAATTTTCCCAACATCTACACTCCAGCAACACTCCATCACATCCACCCACACAACACCTCCCATCCCTCCCGCTTCAATTTATAAAAGACCGATCCCAAACACCCAAGCAAGATGACCACACCACACAAAACAGCGCAGCCAAGAACCAAACCCATCATCCGCAGAGCTCTAGGAAAAACAAGAAGCAAACGCGGGGGAGGCTGAAGTCTTGGAAGGGTGTGGAGAGCCGAAAGGTCATCGGCACAGCAGCAGCAGCAGGGTCCTTTGGGGGGTTCGCCACCCTTCGGATACCACAGGCGGTACCTTCGCCTAGCTGCAGGCTTGCGCGCATAAAAGCTCTTTCCATCCTCTCCCCCCTCGTTCGTATATATCACGCACCGCTAGTGCGTATACGCGCGCGCGCTTTCCCCTATTCTCGCGCGCGCGCGCGCACGCACGATACACACGCGGATCGATAGCCGGGCTAAGCGCGCCCAGCCCCCGCGCCGAATCGATCCGGGATATACATTTAAATTCCGTGAGGGCGTGCGGGCCTGACGCGCGCGCTTTGCTTTCCTTTTTATTGCTTGGCTTGGGAGTTTTCGTGGCTGGCTTTCTGGGAGAGGCGAGGCGCTTGCGGAGAGACTGATTTTTTTTATTATTCTGGGATTGGTTTGCGGGGAGCTGGGGTTGATTGGTTTGGCTGGGCGGTGGTGGTTGGAGATACGGATAATTGGTGTGGGTGGTGTGTATAGGAAATGGATGTTGTTGGGTTTTTAATGGATGATGTAATTTTTTTATAGTGATAGGGAGTATGCACCAATAGTTTGATGAGTTTTTGTGTTTCGATACAAATTTGCTGATAAACTATAAAATTCGCAATAAATTAAACGTTTATTGGAATTGTAAATACAATGTTTCGATTATAATCAATTACTTACATATTTAGTATTGTGTAATTCCATTTGTGTATTTTAACAGAACAAATAAACAACACCTGTATTTCCGTATGAATTTCATTTCACACTACAAAACTAATTTTCTATCCATCCCAGTAGCATATTACTAATGTAAACAAAAATCACGAACCATTAAACACTTACGAAGTTTACTGCCAACCTTCGCTGTCGTAACTGCATAAACATCCACTTAAATAGCTACATATGCGAGCAAAGAAAAAAGCTAGGACACGTGTCGTTGCAAGAGAATAAAAAAAACAGATACAACGCTTACCAACGTTATGCTTGAAATGGGGTTAATATAACACACGATATTATCATCGAGCGAGTATAAGTTTACTTTCGAGTTTAACAAAAAAAAACCATGTATCCAGTCGTTGACTAATTGAATTGCATTTGCGGGTCATTCGCAATGCTAGGGCCAGCTTGGCTCTTGTAACAGTGCTTTGCACGTCGGCTCACCCTCTTATGATCCGGGAAATAAAAACTGCGGAGAAACTTGCGGAGCTTAACGACTTTATGAATATTAATGAAACCAATTACTACAGTCAAACAAGTCAATCCTCTTTACGCTATCGCGTACCCGGCTTATGTCGTTTGATCTTTAAAATATTGTTTTTGTTTCGTATTTTTTTTTTTTTTTGAGATTGAATGTTAAACAAATAATTCCATCTTTTAATATTGAATGTATGTTCTTAAGTGTTTTACTATTCATGTTAATCGGTAGTTAAGATTAAGTGTTTCAAATGTGATAAACGTTCTTTTTATTTGAAATTTATATTATTTTTTTAACGACAAATTTTTTTGAATTGTAACAGCACTGGTACATGACAATTTTCACAACAGAACTAGACATACCTACTACCATACAAAATATTTATAAAACCGAATCCTTTGTGTCCAAAATTCAAATTCTTCTCCCCAAGGCCCCGCCAACCAAAAATCAAGATAAAGTCTTTGAACCCGCTAAAACATGTGTTCAACCATTGCCCAGGCCAGGGAAAAGACCATTGAAAGGGAGCCCACTGCGGATACCATACCAAAAGGGCTACGAGCCACTTGGGGACTTGGATTATAAAAGCCAAAAGCCAGAAGAGCGAGCCACAGGAGAGAATTCCAAGTCTGGCTCCCATAATATATATAGAAGCCCATGACAAATGTTAAACGTTGACGACTTCGGAATGAGAGCTGTTCAAAAAATCGTTCCCCCATGGGAAATTTCATTTTTCGTCTTTAATTGCGCCACTGCTGTGCCGGGCGTTTTACCTGCGTCAAACCTTTGTTTTAGATTTTCTGATTGAATCTTTTATTTGCTATTTTGTTTAATTTTAATATGTTTGATAAAGGTATATTTTTGGCTCTATATTGAAATTCAATAGTGCAGACCACTTGACTGATTCAAATGCAATCGTGTAAAGCCTTTGTAGAAGAAAAGTTTTAAAATAGATTTAAACTTTTAGTTTGCAATTATGGGATCGTTCTCAAATATCTATAAGTAAAATATTTCAAGAATACTTTCAACAAATTCACCACAATTTAAATCTCTTAATCAAACCACAATAATTCCTTAAATAATTTATCATAAAATTAAAAAGTCCTTGATTTCAGAATGCTTAATCACAGAGTTAAAAAGATAATTAGATCGTTCAGAAACCAAACAAAAAAAAATCAATGTTTGTATATCTCTCGCTAAATTACCAATTCACCGCTCACCTCCGCGCGGCCAAACAATCGAATTTTCTCCATAATCTCATTAAACAAACCTCGTCTATTTTTATTGGCGCTTAACACTGGAGAACACATCGTCCAATCCCCATATGGCTGAACTCGCTCGAGCGAGCTAACTACACCTGGGGAAAACGCCGACGCGCTCTGGAAACCCTCTCTCGTAACCAGGAAGCAGGCATTTGCATATACCGCCCCCTGGCTGCGCCCCGCCGATGCGTGAGTGCATTTAAAAACAATAAATATACGGTAAATGTGCGCGTATGTTGGGCGTACGGTGAGCTTCCAAAGTATGTTACTTAAAAAGGAATCGTAAAAATTTTACGACCGATGAGATTTGGAAGTTCTGCTTGAAACTTTGATTTATGCTTGGCAAGTTGTATTAAAGAAGTTTCAATTGGCTTACTGCAGAAGTATGTGACTTCGCTTTATTGGAAAATAAGTGATGAGCTATATGGAGCATACTCTGTAAATTTAATTCAGTGAAATTCACTAAAACATCGTGAATATTGACTACTTTACAGTTGAAATTAGAAGTTAGAGAATACACCTTCTGTAATTCAACGTAATCAAAAATTCTTCTTAAATTGGTACCAAACAAATCATTGACTTATTTCTAGATCAATGAAAAATTCATCCATTTCATCCTCGATTGCAAATCTCGATTAAAATCTGATAAAAACATAGGCAAATGGTGCAATTACGCACATATAACCCAATATGAGTACGAAATATTTCCACCATCTTAACGAATTTTTCCCATTGGTTCCCCTTCAGCAACTCCCCAGCACCCAGAACCTTAAAAAAACACTCCCAATCAAAACTCCAAATTCCGCACGTCGAGCAAACGACAGGCACCGTCAGCAAGCGCTCGCCTATATACACCAGCTTGAAAAAAAAAAACGTCGAGGGCGAGCTCAAGCGACATTGAAGACGGAAAGGCGATAGGTCTCCGTGTCCCCCCGCTCGCAGGCAAGCGTATAGAGGAGACGAGCGCAGAGATAAAGCGACGACGTGAGCTCGACGACCGGCGCGCAGGCTCGATCCTTTTCTTTTCTCGTTACGGCGTTGGGTTACGCGCTGAGCTTCGCGCTGCGATCACGCGTGTACATGTATATATATAAGAGTACACCAGCGCACGGCCATTTACGTCAGCGGCGCTGCTGCTTCTTTCTTGGCCGAGTCTACCGATTAACCTTGTAAGGATGATATTTTGCAGATTGAGTCCGCTGCGCTGGTACCGTTTCAGACTTCTTACTTGGGATCTTGCGAGCGAGTCTAGTTTAGCGTTGTGGGAATGATTGTTTTTTTTTTAATTACGGTCGTTTTGGTTGAGTGGGTTGTGAAGCGTTGAAAACAGCTTGGTAATTAATGATTTGGTTCTGAATCATAAAGTATGCTTTTTATATTGGTTCCAAGTTTGAATAGTCCTTGAGATTCCGATTACGCAACCATAAAAACTGCACCGATCAGAGGCCATACCTTTCGCTGACTCAATGTAATTTATACTTTCATTTTTTCCTACGATTCACGGAAATTTATCAAACGGTGCCCGGAATCTTAAGAAAAAAGCAATTACCAAGCCAGTTTCTTTAAAATTTAAAGAGCACCGCTTACAGAACAATCAAGCAAGTATTACACGAAATCAGTCACTCTCTCGTCATATCTCGACGTAAGATGCGTGTCGGAGCTTCTTGGAGCGATAAGCGCGAGCGGGGGAACGCTAACCGAGATAGTATAATGGTGAGCTGGGCGCGTGAGTCAACGGAAAGGACTCCGATAATGATTGCTGGATATACTACAAAACGCGTCGAGCCCGCCGATGGGATATTTTAAAATCGGCCCAGCTGATTTAATCGCCGGAGAGCGTCCGAATTCTTTTGGAGACCGTCTGAGGAGCTGGTTCTTTCTTGCTTATGCGAGCTGTTTATGCGGGTACCAGAGTTTGTTAACGCGAGGCTATTAGTGTATGGAGGCGCATATGTAGATGGTTTGAGTTGATATTGGAGATAATGATATTTTCTTGGATACAAGCTTGATTGGAAGTGATGATTGTGGAAAAAATTACTTAAGTATCGATTAATACTATTGTTGCTGGTAATAATGTTTCTTATCGCTATATTTTATTTTTAATTTGATTAGATTATTACTTAACTATGGTGTGAATATTTGAAGAGAGTGCTGTGAAAAAAAAACTTCACGAAGTAAGATTTTTATCGGGCAATTCTATGTTTCTAACTAATGAAAAAAGTAAATTAATTTCATAGATAATCATTATAAAGACCCAAATTCAAAGCTTTATTACAAAGAAAAAAATCAATACCACATTCATTTATAACTTATTATAGATACACGCAAACTCGAAGCGAAAAATCGGTAGCTGCAGCAAAAACAATTCACCGGCAGCCGCACAATGGCTTCATTCGACGACAACAATTGTCCGCTCCTTAATCAGCGCGTAGGTGGACACGGACGGGCGAATGAAGAAATTAAAGAGCATAACCAGGCCCAAACGATGTCTTGACGCTCCTCAATAAAGCCCACTAAAAAAGAACCATAATCAGCACCACTGTGATTTACATCAGAGCCTCTCTCACTCAACTCTGGACCTAACTCGCTCTTCCGCCCCGCACGTATCAATTCATACGTATACGTATATGTATATATATACGTGCGTGAGCAGGCGAACAGGGGGGCATTATAACAAGATCGGAGAGAGAGAGCTGCGGGTAGCCGAGAGTGTCGACGCCCGATCGCTGGCTTCGTCTTTTTCATGCTGGTCCTTTTCTTATTCGTCGACGACGGCTGTGTGTATATGACTGCTTATACTTCGTCGTGGTCTCCCTCGTGTGCATGGTCCCACGGGTCTACTACCGCACCGATTTTATGCTTGGCGAACGACGTGCTTGTGTGTATGTGTGAGGATGCGTTTGTGATGTTTGATGATGGCTTAGTGCGATCGAAATTTTTATTGTTATTCGAGAATTTTTATAGAATATTGTTTCAGATTGTCTTTTTCGTGTGGTTTTTAATTCTTTTTATATTGAATTTCGGTGTGCAACATAATTAGGATGAATGATATGGACAATACAAATGTTCAAATTGTAAAAATTTTAGATAGTTAAAAATAGGTGATAACAGTTATTTATAGATAGTAATTATCTAATTAGATTTCGCAATTCTAGATAAAAAAGTGTAAAATGAATACAGAGAATGCGTGAGTCACTATATTTCTACAAATACATAATCATCAGCTTTTACGTTAATACGCCTTATAATTTACAAAATTAGAAAAATATAAAAGTAATAAATTTTATTCAATAAATAAACTGTACTAAGGACTTCGCAAATTCTTCAAGGTCTCACGCTTAAAATTACTCTTTTCAACAACACTTTCAATATTTGAAAGTAAATAAATACCGACTTCTGCGATGAGTACCGTAAATTTAAAACCATCCCAAAATCAGAAAGTCATAAATTTAGATTGAGCACACACCAATGCATACTTCAACTGCATTATGAAAGGTTAAAGTGTCTTATTTACAAAAGTATTGTCATTGCGCAACTGGGCTGCATTGTGAACAATTCGTCTTTATAAATACACTTGTACTTTCTTTTAATCGAACAATAAAAACTTTTCAAGCAGGCCACTTACATTTGTATCGTCAATTTTAATTAACGCCAGTGTGTCGATTTGAATTCGGGTCAATGTTGTTCTGAAGATTTATTCCATTCATAACAACAGTCGTACGAATGAGAAACGACATAAAAAATATTAATGCCTTGCTTGTCCCGGTATTCTCGCTTCTTTGAGCAATCACGTACCGAACTTATATCAACGATTTTCCAAAGAATCCTATTACTTATCAACGTAATCTCAAAGATTCTTCTCCTACATTAGTCCAAAAATAAATTTTACAAAATTTCCATAACAAAACATTACATCCGAGCTACGCAACACCTCCAACAAATCTGCAATAACAAAAAAAAAATAACGACTTCCCAACAAAACTCCCACGTCAGAGCGTATTTTCCCCGGCACTTCCACTTCCTCGGCAAAAAACGCGCTCTCGCTTCCAGGAAATCGGCCGAAGGACTCTCCTCGGCAGACAACCGCGATCGTGTCACGTACACACATCCCATCCATTGAGAGTCTCTCCTCGCCTCTACTATATACCACACACACGCAAGCTCAATTTCCTCGCGCGCTAACGATCCTATATACTTCGACCTCGGCGACTTATGTAAAGAGCCAGCGTTCGCCACGCGGCGGCCATTTTCCCTCTCGCGCTTATCGTGTATGTGTATATATAAGTAGAAGAAAAAGCGGCCGCGAGATAAGCGACTGAGGCGCTGGCTTCGCGCGGTTATATTCCGGCGCGGAGGCTGCATAGGCGGCGGACGAAAATAACGCGCCGAGCGCGGCTGGGATCGATAGCCGCGGGCGCGGCATTAGCGCGAATCTTAATGCCCCCGCGTCACTGTGTATACGTATGTGTGTACGTGTGAGTGTATACATCTACTCCTGTGGCTGCCTGTCGGCGCGCCTGATCCCCCATATCTGACTGCTCGGGTCTATTCCCCTTCTGAGCGAGCCAGATGTGTGAGTCGCGCCTGATACCGTTTTGTTGCTTTGGTTCGGGGTGTGTGGAGTCAACGTGGGATGAATTAGGCGCTGATGATACGGGGGTGTGGATTGGGTGATTGTTGATGCCTGGGGATTGGTTTGAGGGGGAGGTTTTTGAGACGGAGTTGTAGATTGTTTATGACGAGTATTTTTATAAGTGAAGTATGATATTCGAGATTTTTGTTGATGACGAGTCGTTTAGTACAGCGAAGCTTAGAGAAAGGCGAGTTGGTGTTGACATTATTAAGATAAAGTTTCGGTGACGTTATCGGTTCACCGGTACCATACTGCAATAGTCCGTATATGAGAACCTGAAGATTATGAAGTTAAAAAAGGCCCGAGAAAGAACTTTGCCCAATAAAGATTAAACACTGGACTCGATAGCAGATGAATTATCATCGCTTTTTCATCATCGCATAACTCGAGCTGAAGATAAGAACGGTTCAAAGCCAGAAACGCTCAACTGTACTTCCAATCGCTGGAGAAGATGGATGTATTTTATTGTAACTACGTGCCGAGGAAAAATAATTACACTCTTCGCTACAGAAGGGAGCGGAATGATGTAGCTACCCAGAAGGACGCGCCGTCATTCTCACATTCAACTCAACAGCCACGGCCATTTAAATTTCTCTAGCTCGAGTAAAATAACAGCCTATTTTTCTTCATACATACTTTTTCAAACAAAACAACGAATCGGTTCGATCTTTCAAATAAACGAAAAACGCACGCGTACTCGCAGTCGCGCTTAACAATATTCAGCAGCGGTCTACCAGCCAGACTAAAAATCCCACTGAGAGAGAGAGCGAAAAGCTCGCTCGTCTCCGACAATGGCTAACCGGACCGGAATACAAGATTGGTTAACGTTTAATTAACCTTCCCTCGACAGGCTCTCGTATATACGCAGCGCGTGCGCGCGCAGAGAGCTACCAGCTAGCAGTATACGAGAGCGAAAAAGAGAGAGAGAGAATATAACCCGGCGCGCGCGTATCCGGTACCCTATAAATAAAAGAGCATTTATCGCGCTCGGCTGGGGCCGGACTCTCACAAGAGCACAAAAGCTACTCAGTCCCCGGCGAATGATCCCTGACGGCCGGCCGCACTCGTAATGCACTGCATCCATATGTACGCGCGCTCTAGCTCTCCTGGTAGCGGAAAAGTCGAATTTTTCTCGTGCATGTATACATACATATGTATGCGTCGACGGCAGAGAGAGAGCGCGGCGCATAGTAGACGCATTTATTCAAGAGAGCGCGGGTTAGAGTTAGTGGGAATACAAAGAGGAACAGTGGGAGAGGGCACATATACGCGTCCTCCTCCTCTTTTTTATCCGTCAATGCCAGGCGCGGGCTCGTTTTGTACGAGCCACACAGACTCGTCCCTCTCTACACTCGCGCGCGCTAAAGAAGCCTTCAAAGCGAGGCGCGCGATCAGCGTTGCCTGCACTCTCTCTCTCTCTCTCTCTCTCTCTCTCTCTCTCTGCAGTAGCTACAGCCGCCGGCGGCGGTGTGGTTCACGCGAACGCGCGCCGCAAATAAGGACAGACCGATTTCCGGTGCTGCGGCTCTCTCTGGTCCCTCCTTCTTCCTCGACTCTCTATCCCCTTATCCCCCTCTAGCCCCGCTCTCTCTCTCTTTCTATCCCTCTCTCTCTCTCGGCGCTACCATCCATCTTCGTATATATCTGCCCTCTCCCTCTCAGCCTGCCCCTCGCCTATAGAGAGAGAGAGAAAGAGAGCTGGGGCGAGCGCAGCTGGCAGCAGCGCCGCCGACGTATAGAGGGAACGCACATATATATACAGCTACAACAGCCGACGTGAGGACGTGCGTGTGCGTGAGCGCGAAAGATCGCAACAACAGCGTCGTCTGGAGAACGTCGGTGCATAGCGAGAGCACGCGAAGAGAGCGAGAGGAGGGAGTCTGCAGCTGCGCGTTGGATTCCCGGCAAAGGCTCCCGGATTGTTGTAATGCGCCGAGCGCGCGATCGTGACGATGATGATAATAATAGCTATCGCAAAGAGCCACGCGGCCATGAAAATTGGTGCTCGCCTGCTGTATAGCTGTCTTGCGCTTCTTCTAGCGAGTCGATTCGTTGTTTCGGCCGTCTCTCGGACGAGAAATATTTTTATATACGTAGCTTTTCCCCTATTTGGCTGCGCGGTGAGCCTTGGGTTATTGGTTCAGTGTAAATAGTAGGGCCGTTTGTTTGCGTTACGTTTTTGCAGAGGTGCTGTGCGATTTTGCGAGCCGAAGGTCTGATAATGATGGGTAAGCTTGGAGGCTGTTACGACCGTGTTGTTTACAAGCGATAACGGGATGTTGGCTTTTTATTATTTTTTCGAGAACTTTTCATTGCTTATATTAGGATAATTTTTGTGGTTTTTATTACCGATCTGATTGAAAATTTGTTAAGATTGTTTATTGCTGTCGATAACCTGTATCATTATTTTTTAGTACGAGAAAATATTTGAATGCTCCAAAAATTAAATCATTATAAATTCATCAATCTATACAATTTCTCAACTGAGTATTAAATTTTAAAAGATGATAAACAGATTCCAAGATTAAATCCCAACATTACAAACATTTTACTTGAACATAACGATATCCTCCTTAATTGGACGTAATCACCGACGTAATCCATCTCGTCACAATTATATCTCGTTGATTCATAACGTCCAAGCCATTCCTCTAGCAGCCCAAGAAAAGCACTTTCTCAATCCCCTTATCAAACTCGCTACAACCCAACTCTCCACAATAACCATGACGCATTCTAACTATCTCAAAACATAAATAAAAATCCACACACACACACAGAGCACCTTACGCAATCATCCAATTACAAGTGCATAATCATTACGTTAATAGAAAATCCAGGGCCCACATAAAGCCTCTCCTCGATTACGGTCTTTATCAAAATACGTATTTCCGGCTGCAGTCGCGCGCGCGCCTACGGACTGACGCAAGAGTGCAGCCGAGACCGGATGCATGTGTGCGATGCCGAAGACGCCGGGGACTCGAAAATGCATATATCGTCCGACTTCATTGAATTACCAACGATCGAGCTCCGCATGCGCATCGATATAACGTCTAGCGAATGTATACGGTGCAGCTTGTGCTCCGATGGCTTTTATTAGGTAATTTTCGGTTGAAAGGTCTGTGGTGACGTGGGTAGATCGATGAGACGTTTGTCGATCGGTTGCGATATGAGTTTCCTTGATGTTTTTACGGTTGGAAGTGGGTTTTTCGTTTGGTCTGTTTAGAGATATGGATTGGGAAAGTTTATTTTTAGGAAATTTAGGTACTTTGTAGTAGTAGGATTTCTAAGTGATAAGTGTTTATTAGACTAAATATTTATGTTAACCTAGTTCTTCTGTTAATTAAAAAAAATAATGTTTAAATTAAATGAGATAAAGTTATCTTTTTCAGATAATAAATCATGTAAATTAGATAATAATTATCTAGGTTGCCTTATCAGAATACGATAAGACGTGTTAAAGGTTCTTAATGATGTAGATATGTTACAGTAAAAAGATGGATATGGGGTCTCGAGATTGAATTAAGATAATGTATAAAATAAATCTTACTATACAAATCGACTCGAACAAAAATTTAATTAATTAGAACCCTGTGATTATTTAAATTTCGTGAAATTCTAAATAAGCCCTAAAGAGGGTCCAATTGTTACAAATGTGTTACATAATAAGAAAAAATAATTTAATAAATGATTTCTTAAAGATCTAATGCAGCATTTATATAAGATGATTCACCATATTAAGTATCATCAAAAATAACTGTTTAACCAGCACGAAAGTAACGATAACTCTCAATCCGACTTCCATTCTTGAAAACTCAACCCTAAGAAAAAAACCATCAAAAAATCCGAAAGCTCGAAAAACGTCAATCCTCCTTAAGTAGATTACCTCAAACTTCCGTCATCCATACCCAAACGCAAAACTCTCCCCCACCTAAAAAAACTTACAAATCAGCTCGCAAACTCCAGCCCCAACTTCCATCCCCAATCTTCCATCAGATTTCCCAAAACCACCCTCGGCAACTCGGCGGCACAGCGCACCAGAAGCGGAAGCAGCTCGCTCAAGCCGATCGCGCATGCGCCAATGGTACAGTCGCACCGTCATCATTAAGCGCGAGTCGCTCGCGGAGACGGCTCGGGGAGAGCTGGCCCGCCTCGGCCCCACTCGATGCTAAATCCCCTGATTTACGTTCGCGGAGCTGCTGGAGAAAAAAAGGAGCGTATATATATATACACAGATCTGAACCGACTCCGTGAGCCTGGAAAAAAGAAGCCGCTAGAGAACCGGAGAATGTATCCCTATCCTTCTGCTTATATACATATCCTTTGCGCCCCTGCGCGAGCTCGAAATTACTTTTCGCCGATCCGTGGGCATGCGAGCCGAGCTAGGGAGAGAGCCTGGCGCTCACGTAGGCGTGCTCCACGTGGGCCCCAGGCGCAGGAGAGAGAGAGAGAGAGAGAGAGAGAGAGAGAGAGAGAGATAGGGAGGCACAGCTCGTGGAGGGGAAAAAACGAGCGCGTCGGCGGTGGCGGCGATTCCTCGCTTGGATGTCACTCTATTTCTACGGCCTCGCCCTCGATTTTCTCTCTCTCTTCCCCCCTTCGCTTCGTATCCCTGCGCGCCCGACTGTGTGTGTGTGTGTGTGTGTCTGTGTATGTGAGCAAGAGAGAGCGTTGGTTCCTAGGGGTTGGTAGCTTTGGTGCACGGACCGCTAGGTGGTTCACCCCTGGCTGCTACCCCCCCTTGCCGCTCCGCGTCAGCGCTCGCTCCGCCGACGACTACTTGTTTGCGGCGAGCGCGTGGAACGAAAGAGAGAGAGAGAGAGGGAGAGAGAATGAGAGAGAGAGACGGACTGCAAGTCGAAATATGAAGAGACGACGAGGGCGAGAGCGCGCGCGTATCTCGCTCGGAAACGAGAGAGGGAAGAGCGCCCGAGCACGTAGAGGGGTATTCCCTTCATCCTTCAGAGAGAAAGAGAGAGAGAGAGAGAGAGAGAGAGAAAGTTGTGTGTGTGTATGTGTGTGAGCGAGCGGTGCGCGCGCGTTGTAGGATCAATACCCAAGCCTTCCTAGGCTGGCTGGCTGGCGTGAAGGGAGGGAGCGTCAGAGGAGCCTTCTCTCTCTCTCTCTCTCTCGCTCTCTTGCCTGGCTCCGACGTGTGCTCCGCGTGCGCGCGCGCGCGCACAGATCGATGCTCGGTCCAGCAGCCTCGCGCGCGCCGCACCGAGCCACCGAGCGGCCGCGCGCGAGTCATTGCACCTATACTTATACGGGGCTCTCTGGACTCTGTCTGCTGCTCCTCCTGCTGCCTGAAAATCGCGATTTTTACAAGCGGTTTAATCGCATTGCAGCAGGGTTTGATTAGCCACCTTGCCGATTTGCGGTGAAGGTTATGTGAACCGATCTAACGCGTATAGCGGCTCCAGGGTGGGTATGGAATGAAGCGAGACTGACGTTCGCCATGGAAGGCTGTTTGTATACACCGTAAGCCCAAATGGGGCGCCGATCGATCGGGGATGGGCCGAGCGCGGAGATGACGATAATTGCCTGTTTACAGAGGAGAGGGAGAGAAAGAGAGCTTCCGGACGCGCGAGAGAGCTATAGGGGTTATTTCGCTTTTTGCCGGGAGCTGGAGGACGCCGATGGTGCACGCGATTCTATTGGTCGGGCGAAGGGTGGATTTTGTTAGAGTTTTTTTTTTGAGCGGCGTGGTAGGCTTTGGAGGATGAAAAATGGTGCTTTGGAATATTGATTTTTTTTTAATTGATTGATTTTGTTAACCCGAAATATATTGTTGAAAAATTGTCTACTGACTTACTAAACAGTTAGGCAAACATTTATACACAATAAATGTTTCAAATTCAAGTAGCTCAGAGTTTTGGAAAACTATACCTTTTTATTTATCACATAACAATGCTTACAGTAACTACATACAATATTTCCTTAAACTGCATTTTATCCTTCTATACCGGTCAAACACACGCCTCAGAAAGGGAATGAAACAGCGAATTTTTTACACACTACAAATTTTCCTACAATACACAAAATCCGTATATCCACAACCGTAACAGCAGAGCACACATAAAAATGACCATAAATTCTGAAATCGCGCGGGAAAATTCTGCTGCTGCGACATCGGTCCTAGGAACGCATAAGAAGCTGCCGGCTGCAGCTGCTTCTGAAGCGAAAAAAAAAGAGAGCAAACCCTCCTATTCCAAAGAGATGATGGCTTGCCGTCGTGTCAGCAGCGTCAGCAGTTTGGTTCCCGTGTTATTCCTTGAGGGGTTTTATGCACACGTTTGGTTTCAAGTAAAATGCATTCCTCGTAGTTTTGCCGTTCTACTTGAAACTACAGACGCGTCTGCACATTTCGGAGGTTTCGTGGGTTTTGGTTAATTGTAGGGCTGTTTTAGTACATTTTTAGGGAATAATAAATATAGATTTGAGGTTCTTGTAGTCGCTATTGGTATCGTTTAAAAGCTGACGCTTTCATCTGATAATATATAAAAGTATGTACTGATTTTTTACGCTATATCTATTGTTGTTTAGCAAGATCTGATTAATTTTTTATCATTTAGATTGTACTTTTTTGTTTTAATTTTTTCATTTCCATAAACTTTTGCGTTTACTTCCTTTACTAAGGAATTAATAGAATTTCTATGAAACAAACATAAATGTATTGAAAACTGAAAAATTTAAAATAACTATATCGATCAATCTAAAAATGAACAGTGCTGAAGCAATTTGAAAGTTTCGGTAACGTTATTACTCGAATCCGAATAAAAATTATCAATTCCCTCCGAAAAATTTAGGCCACATAAACCACTAATACCGGCAACTCTATCGATCTCTTGTAGAAACCATTAAAAACCCAACTGCATCCCATATTCCTTATCAACAAAACAGCCCCCCGCGCGTCGACAATCCTACATCTCCCATCATCCAGCAAAACTACCGCCCGGTACCCCCAAGCATATCCCCACATTCTCCAGCCACCCCCGCATTTTCCATCTTCCAGCTCCCCCACTCCTCTGCCGCTCACACAACAGCCCAGCCCGCAATATAGCAATTAGACACGTGCGCGCCTACTTCCTCCGTGTGCGCCGAAAAAAAAAAGGAGCGCTCCCGCAGATGAAAAACGTGGGCGCGCGCTCAGCAGAGCGATACCAGAGGAGAAAAGAGACAGCGCCACGTATACGTACACACACAGAGAGCTCGGCGAGTCAATGACTCGTTCGGGTGCGCGCGGAGGGTGACGCTTGCGCGCCCACCCGCGGGGTCACAGCCCGACGCCGAGGGAGAGCGAGGCTGTATGTATATATAGGCGCGTAGAGTCGCGAGCGCGCTCGGATGAGAGAGAGAGAGTGAAATGGCGTCGGCGCTACCACCCTCGCCGCGCATCCCTTCCGCCAGTGCCGCCAGCGACGCCATGTTGAGAGCGCGATGGGAGAGAGAGAGAGAGCCAAGGCCTATACGCGCTGGCATGATGGAAATGCCAGGGCGAGACGTGGTCCAGGCGAATGAGGCGGCGAGGGCTGGGAGGAAGCGCGAGCGCCTGGGAGGTTTTATGGGGGGTTTTGGTTGGGGGAGTGGGTGGCGAGGGTTTTTGTAGGTGGTTTGATGGTTTGCGGGAGAGTGGGTTGGGGCTGGGTGGATGGGATTGGGAAGGTTTTTTTAACATGGGTGGTTTAAAGTTTTATTTTGAATTAGATGCTTAATGAGTGTACGGAATTTTAAGGGGTACGTTTCAAAATGGTATAATTTTAGATATATGCGTAAATCGTAAAGAAACAATATCTAGTAAAAAGTTAAGCAGTGCAATAAAACAGAATAAACAGTAATATCATCTGGTATAAAGCTGCCATAAACTTTCATCTAAAAAAATGAATCTCGCAGATATTATTGTACATCTTTTCCACTTAACTGTTAAACCTTAAAAACTACTAAAAATCCATTCTGATATCCCCTAATTCCAACAGAACCAAACTATCAGTATTTCACAGTCCTCATATTAAAACTTTTTACTTCGCACCAAACAATTCTCTCCAGCAACCACCCAACAATCCCACTAAAAAAAATCCACCACCCTCCCGCAAATGATTTTTTATCGATCCTCTAACACATCCCACCTCCCAACCCCCTCCAAAAAAGCCAAAAGCAAAAACACATCCTCATCAAGCCCGCAGTCAACCACCCCGAAACGAGGAAAAGCATACAGCCCTAAGCAGAAAAGCAATAAAATAATTTTCTCCCAAAAGAAGCGAGAGCAAGAGAGAGAGAAAAAGATATCGAGGGCGTGGGTCGTGGGAGGCCGACGATCTCGTACGTGCGAGAGAGCTGCTCTCTGCGCGTATACATTCGCGCTAGGGGGAGGCTCGCCGCGGGATTAAGAGAAAACCCGCAGAGCGCGCGCACGAGACTCGATACATCGAGCGCTGCTCCTTTCCTCCTGCCTATACGCAGGCATTAGCTGGGCTGCTTGCTCTTTTTTTTCGGCCTGCTGGCTCTACGGCGCCTTTAGTCAGCTAGCTGCCCTGTAGTGCAGGGGTTCTAGTTGTTCCTAATCTGGCGCGCTGAAGCTATGAGAGCGCGCGCACGCAGGTGGTCCGTGATAAGAGGGACGATGAGCTTTTCGATGCCGGGGGTTGCTGTGTTTCTTTGGGGTGTGGCGCTTTTGGGTAATGTTGGTTTTGTTGGGAAATTGTAGGGTTTTGTTTGTTGGTTGGTACGATTTTTATAATTTTTAATTGTATACGTATGGTATTAAATTACTTTGAGCTTTGACTAAATTGTATTCAATGCAGAAGACCAATTTAATTTCAATTAGCCGGAGAATGCGCTACTTCTGCGGATCTAAAGTTACACGAGAACATTAACAATGTAAAAGCAATTATTTGCAGACATGCCGCTCATTATTACATAACTAAATTAACACCCGCCGAGCCACAACAATGTCAGCATAATTTTTACCCAACCGTTTTTTCTTTCTCGCTGACAAATGATTCCGCCGGTTTGCTCTCTCAATCCAACTCCGCTCATTAATCAAAACACAACCGTTCCATCAGCACCCACAGCTCAACGATTCCGCCAACCTCACCACAAACCACTCAATCCATTCCAAAAAAAAACTCTCCCTAACCCCACCCACACATCCCAATTCCTCCCACAATCATTTTTGAATCCCGCGTCATGCCCGGCCGATTCAAACTGCCTACACATACGCACGCTCCGCGAGCTACACTCGCCTGGTGACAGATCCCCGCGTCCTCGAGAGCGGAAGCAGCGGCTCAGCTGGCTCTCCCCGCTCTCTTCTCTCCGCATACCCAACAGCGTGCATTCCTCATGAGTCTCGGTCGGCGCGCTTGCGAATAGGCCCCGCGCCGCGCGAGCTGGATTATTCATCGAGCCGGCTGCCAGCACCGCCGCCGCGCACAGCGATCGGAATCGTCACTACTGCGCAGGACCAGACTTTAAGGGGGGAGAAAGTCACGTACGCGCGACCCTTGACCCTTGGACCTTTCGGCTCTTTTTTTTTGGACGAGGAGATGGCTGCGTGGGATCGAGAGATGCGGGAGGAGAGATTATTGGTCTGATCGCGCGTTGCTTTGATTCCGCTGGGGAATTATTCATGCCGGAGGTGTGTGTGCTGGAGGTGAGGGGCTTGTTGGCTGGTCCGCGCTTCCGGTGCTGCTGATTTTTGTAGACGGCTCTGGCGGAAGGAGGATAAATGGGTTTGGAAATTGAGTTGTTTAATTAGGAGCGGGGATAACGAGGGAATCGTGTATGTTTGGGGACTTGATGAATATATATTGTGGGTATAAGGACTGTGAATCGGTAATCGAGAATCAAGGATATTACATAAGCTATTCATGGAAAAGTAACTTGATCCCGCCAAGATCAGCAATCCAATCTTCCGCAAGCCAACAACCAAAAAATCCTAAACCATCATCACCGGAATTTCATTAATCCCTTGCTCACCATCCGCACAATCTCCCAATTGCTAAAACGTCCAAAAAACACCGCTTCCACGAACATCCAGCTACACAAACCGCCGAAAAAAAAGAATCCTCGATTCACGGAAGCCAGCCCTGCCCCTCGGAAGTGCCTTTCACACTCGGCCATCTATCCACACTCCCTCCCGCGCTGGTATCAGAAAAGCGCGGCCAGCTCGAACACCCACACCCTCGAACACACCGTCATCCTCTCACCCATTGTCCAACCCTCCCCCCTTTCTATCTCTCTTTCCGAGCGAGCTCGGTTGACCTATGCGCGACCTTCGCGCCGTGGCTTGTCTACCTGCTGCTGCAGGGAGGCTGCGCGCTGGTAGCTGCCTTTCCTCGCTGTCTGCTCGAGCGCGCGCACGATCGATCGGCCAAACGCTCCCTAGAGCTCAGCTCATATATATATATATATGGGGGAGACTGGCTCTCGCTCGTCTCGTGGGCTGCTGCGCGCAGCCTGCGTGTGAGCTGTGTCTGTGTGTATGTGTGTGTAGGGAAGGATGGACGTGTTGGGCTGGCTGCGCGCGTGAGTGGTATAGGTGCACAGTGGATTAGGCGAGCGCATTCGCCATTTGGCGCCGGGTTCAATGTGCCATTGGTAATCGCTGATCGGGGACGAATCGATTATGTAATTTGACGGGGGAAGCTTTGGGGAAGAATATTGAGGTGGATGAATTGCCGGGATGCGAAGAGATGGGTGGCGGGGTTTATTGGTTTTTGCAATGAATGAGACTTTTGTAATTATATTTACGTTTATGAATTCATGTAACTCCAGGTGGAAGATGGGATGAGCGATCGAACAAAGTAATTTTACGCGTTGTTTATGAAATCTTGTTTAATTTTTTTTATTCGAAGTAGTGTAACGGCCCTTCGCAGGCTCCATGCCGGCTGCGTATTTGAAAATTTCATTTTACAAGAGCGCCGAGTGCTAGTAGTCTTATAGAGTCATAAAATGGTACCCAGTAGTGTCGTTGATGCCGCAAAGCCGCAACGATCGGAAAGAGCGGTTATGTTTATTACATTCGCGAAATTGCTGCTCTCCCGCGTCCTCGCGTCATTTTGCATGAAAATTTCGCTTTATATCTTGAGTCGTCGAAAGTTCACAATTATTCTCGTAACTTTACAGAAAAAAACCCAAACCGAAAAAATTGCGAAGCATAAAAAAGAAAAAAAAAGAAAAATAATTCAATTCTCCAAACCCATACACCAACCCAAATCCAGCATGTCAAATCGCAGCACCGGGCCAGCGTCTCCTTCAAACTCCCATAAAACGTTCATCACCCTGCGATCGGTGGAGAAAAAAGCACCGGTCCCTCGTCCGTTCACCTACAGCCACGCACACTCGCGCACACATACCCCGAAGCCCGAGTAAAAAATGGCGGTGCGTCAACCGGGTGCGAGCGAACTGGCGACAATGGGCCGCTACCAAAAATACCAGTTCCTTTCCCGGAAGGGCCTCGGTGTATATATAAATTCGGAGCCGGCCCCCGGCGAGAGAGGAAGAAGAGAAAGAGGGGCCGTTATATGCCTTCTCTCTTTTTCGCCTGTACCGGCAGAAAGGCCCTTTTTGGTCGTAGCGGCCGGGGGTTTAACATGTGTTTCTCGCGCTCTTGCACTTCTTGTGTGCTGTTGGAAGCGAGAGCTGGTCGGACGTTGGATTTTGGACGGGGTTTTCTGTTGAGCGATGCAGGATCGTGCTGGTCAAGGTGCTAACGGCTGTGCATACTGGCGGTGTGTGTTTGCGCTTATGTGCTTCGGCGCGCCTGTTTGCTTAAGGCTGGGTTAGACTGATGTTTTCTGCGTGTGGTTGTATTGATTTTGTTTTTTGTATTTAATTTGGGAATGATTATAATTTTATACGGTTGACGAAATTAGTAGTTTGTAGAATTGTTAACTATTTATTTTAATTAAGATCGGCAATCTGTATACAATAAATATCAAAAAGCAGAGTATATATAAAAAATCACCGCACCAATCGCTCCTCTTTCACTTTCCCCAAACAACTCAACAACTCCACTCTCCAAGAAACCAATAATCGTTCGCCAAAACTCCAACTCTGGTACCGATCAGGCCCACAAAATCCTCGAAAGCGCTTAATACAGCCCCGAGACCGGATCCCTCTCTCCACCATCCCAACAAAAGGGCCCAGATGAGGCATACAGACACACGCATATCCAAGACGAGGGCTCCTTTCTCCGGCCCGCACGCATACACAGCCGGGCCCTCTCGAGACATAGTTCCTCGCCATAGGCGAGCACTGAGGGCACAAAGATCCTCGCATATATTCGACATCTGCTCTTTCTCCGCATCCTTCGGACTTTGCCAGCACGCGCGACGCTCGCTCACATACAAAAGACGGCTCCTCGTCTCTCTGCTTCTCCCCCCTTTCTTCCGAATAAAAAGGGAAGGCTCCCTCCTCTGCAGGCCGATGGTTAAAGGGAGCGATTATTTCTTCGCGCGTCGCCGATTTTCAGCCTCATGCTGCGTGATGCAGCTCGCTGCTGTATATACGTCAGCAGCGTGGGTGTATATATAGAGACGTCCAAATGAACGAGCGAGAGAGTTTATCGATGGCGCTGCTAACTGCTCGGACGGTGTACGGGAGGGCCAAGGCTAGCAGAGCGCTGCTCCTTGGGATATATAAATTAATACGAAGAAGTTATAATGCGATATTTTAGGCGGCCGTGATAGGGAGGGAAGGGATAAGCTGGCTGCGTGCGGCGTCGTTTAAACGTGACTAATGCGCCTCGTTACATTGAGAGGTTCATTACTCTTCTGGCGTTTTGTTTTATTGCACTCGCGCGAGGTGAATGGGCAAAAGGACGCAGCGGGGAATCTTTTTCTTGAAATCGATTGTAATACCACGCGAATGATTATGGATGTAACAGTTTAACGTGACTGCCTTCGTTATTTTTAAATCGGGATTGTAAATAAGAAGCGCGGTTAGGCTTCGGCTCGATCGATGTAAAAAATTGTTTTTGTCAAATGGATGTAGGAGTTTAATGATAACTGGATGTTGAATATACAGATAAACATACAAAACATTTGCTACTATGTATTGAGTGTAAAATAAGGATTTATTATACGCAAAATATTTATGCCAAAAAAACAGAAATTTTAAAGTTTCTTAATATTTTCTAAGAAAAAATTCAAAAGTTCCTTTTTATTTGAAGTTTAATTCCTTCGGGTCACATTTCACGCATACCGCCCTCAGGTCAATCACTTGGTAAGTTTTTTCCAGCTAAACTTCGTAGCCAGATAAGCTGAGGCCTCCGGCAACGAGCAAATTAGAGCTGCTACTTTTCCCTTCGAATTTAATTTTGGTGTAAATCGCTAGGAATTCTTGTTATAATTTGTCGAAAGATTGCTACAAGTGTTACCCATAAATGGTTTAGACAAAAATTTAACGAGAATTAAAGATGAATTTTTTATGACTTATCATGATTGATTTTCTACAACATATTCGTTTACAAGAACACAAAAAACTTGACGAAAAGAAAAAAAATTTCAATTAACTACTTTTCAACATGAAACAATCTTTACAATACTGTTATCATCAAGCATATCTTAATAACGTTGCAGAATAAATTGTTAAAATATAGCCTTTTATTAGACACTCTAGAAGCACCACTTTTTGCACTCACATCTCGCAAGAAAAAGCCAAGCGCACCCATTCCAAAAATCATTTTCCAGTCAATTTTTCGTCCGAAGCACTCGATCGCGTGACTCGCCCAGCTCCGAATTAGCCCGCGCTCATCTCCAGCCAAGCACATCGAAGAAAAGCGAAGCAATAAAGCCAAGCAAAGGGGAAGGGGGCGTCGCAGATCGTGATAAATTTTTCCCCAACTCCACGTCCATTAGTCAGTGTTTGTAAATTCTATAGCCGAAAGTATAAGGAAGGAAGCCCGCTCGTTCTTTCCACTCTCCTCGTTATCTCCACAGTCATTGTACAGCCTCAACACACCCACACAGCAGCAGCCAGGCCGAAAACCCATCAGACAACGAGCGCCTATCTCAATAGAGGCCAGGCCAAGAGGAGAGAGCCGGGCAATCACCCTGACCACCTCCCCGTTTTTCATCTCCAGCGCTATTAAATATTTGGCAAACATCAGGAGCGCCGAGCGACGCCGAGAGGAATAAAGGAACGCGGCCGTCGGGATTCCAGTGTAGCGACCCCAGCCGAGCGGTACCGTTTCTATGGTACCGTTCCCGGATTATACACCACTCTCTCACCCCTGCGTATACACGCATCCACACCCACACGGGCGCAGAGAGCCGGGAGCACGAAGAGAGAGGGTGGAAGCTTGGAGCGAGATGGAGATAGGCTCAGGCACGTTGCCCGAAGAGAGAGAGAGAGAGAGAGAGTGGAAGAAAAACACGAGGCGAAAGCTCAAGTCTGAAGGCGGACGCGGCACACGTGCGCGCTCTAGGGGCTGTATAACGCGCAGGCTTATTAATGCGATAAATACGCGAGGCGCGCGACAACGAAAGGCTCTCTTCGTTTTTCTTTGCCGGAGAGAGCTTCGCCCTGCTTATTGGATAGTTTTTTGCCCGGGAGAAGTTTGGGGGGCTGGGGGGGACGCGTTGGTTTGGTTTGTGTGTAAGGCGTTGGGGTTGGTGCATCGATCGCTGAATTTTCGTGATTGATCGCACTCTGGTGTTTTTTTCTTTGCTTGATTTGGGAGATAATGCAGAGCGCTTTGATGTATGCTTTATTGACGAAAGTATTCTTTTTGCTGGTAAATATTTTCTTGCAACAAAGTAGAATAAAGAATTTTTGTTCTTCTATCTAATAACGACATCCATAAACATACAACTAACGTAATATATCGTTCTCCAATAAACACAAACATTCCACCTTCCATTAGGATGGAATACAATCTCATTATTTCATTACAATCGCCAGTCGCATCAACGGCAAATCCATCGCTATCACGAAAAAATCATCCTAATCCAAAAGCTCGAAGAAAAGACACGTACGTCCACAGCTTAGCAGAGAGCTCGCAGCGAGCCCACAGGCCAATGAGCTCTCGGACAGCGTCGACTTAACCATTACACACACTCATCGCAGTGCAGCAACGACGCAGGGGCAAAACAATTCGATCGCGACGCGCATCGAGACTCGAAGCACACACACACACACACAAACACAGGCGAGAAACAGAGAGCTAGGGTACGCGGGAGCGCGGGGGAGGCAGCGCCGAAAGCGAAGAGGGGCGCATGGCATTGACCGAGTCTATAGAACAGTGAGCGAGGCGCTGCCCGGAGAACGGCTCGTCGCCATGCAAATGACAGGGCGATTTTCTACTTCGCTAAGTGTGCAGCGCGCTTAGCGAGCGCCTCGAAGCGAGCGATCATTCTTGTATATGTGTATAATAATGCTGGCTTGTTGTTCGCGTGTGCGAGTTGCATTGGTGTGTACAGGGAGGAGAGGCGATCGCGATGAGGATTGAACAAATTCATTTGGCTCAATTGGAGGCAACTGGAGAGGCTGAGGAGGAAAAACGAGACGAGAGGGCTGGGAGCTTTGACTAATGAAGCTGCCGATTGACGGCTTTTTTCGAATGACGATCGAGAGGCGAGAGAAAGAAGGAGAGAGTTGAGCGCGAAGTTTGTTTTGAGATGCGGTAATGAGTGGAAAAGCGGGTTTTTTAAATGAGAAAATTCTTTACACGATATTTAAAGAGGTTAATTACAGAATAATTTATTTTGCGACTTTGATGAAAGTAAAGGATAGTTCAAAATGATTAAATACTGGGATCGTATTTATTAAGTATTATAGACAGCTATTGAAAATTTTCATTTTCTATAACCAACGTAATCTACTAAATATAGCTTTTCAGAATCTTGAAAATACCTACATAAATAAACTAAAATAAACAAGAATTATCATGGATTAAATCGAACATCTGGTCCCGCATTTTGATGAAGTTCTGGGAGATATTTTCTCAAGGCAAATTCATGGGGTGTACTCGCCTAACTAATTCAAAGATTTTATGCTAACTGTTCAATCTTTTGGCAAAAAATTTAATAACAATAATCCACAAATGAACTATCAACTTCGAAAATTCCCCCTAGTCCTACACCAACTAATAAATAAACATGAGCGTCGCCGAGCCAATGAATAGTCAAAACAGTAAAAAAGATGATAACAGCGCGCGGAATAAACATAAGCAAGGAGCATCGCTCATACCCATAACCATCCAAAGCCACACAGCCATTGAAGAATCAAGCCCAGGCTGACGTCAGCTCAATTATATCGAGGTCCTTATACCCATACGAGCTCACACATCGACCCCTTTCCGCTCTATCCGTATTCCCAGGCGATCGTGAGTGCGCGCCTCTTTTGGCACTAGATGCCAAGGGCAGCGACGCCATGCGTTTCGCCTGCACGAAGCTTCTCTCTTATTATTGCCCTGGCTCTCTCTCGGTTATATGCGGACTCTCTTTCTCTCGCACTCTGGAGCACGAGCCATTGTATAATGGACCGAGAGCGCTGAAAGCCATTCGGACGTGAAATCCCCGATCCGTAAGGCAATTAAGCCCGGCATCGAGAAAAGGTAATTACGTTACTTCCCCCCGCTTTCCTCTCTTCGCTCCCTGCTCTCTTTGCGAAGCTTCGATACACAATGCCGAAATTTTCTCTGGCGTTGATTGACGCGTGCTTTGTCGATGGATTCATGAAGCATGCTGTTGGTAACTTCGCGCGGCGATGATATATGAATTTCACATGAGGCCTGGGTAATTGAAGTTGATAATGTTTCGAAGTTATTAAAGATGCAGAAGAAGTGGTATCCGGATGGCTACGGTGGTAAGTTTTGGATGATGAATGGTTGATGAGGTCTGGGCGAGAGTTTCTTAGTGTTTCCTGCGGTTTTGTTTTTAAGACAGTGACTTGGAACTGTTTGGTTTTATGCTATATTGGAAACTTGTATAGTACTTTGGCGGAAAATCACCTTTACATCTGTCAATATCAAGAAAAAGATTGTTTTGCGAATATGTATTTTGTATTCGTCTTTTAGTAGTTTTGAAATTCAAAGTTAATTTATTGGTGAATACACATTTACAGGTTTCTATTATACAAATGAACTATAAAATAATATAATTATCAAAAATCAAACCCAAATGCTTTATTATGCAATGAAAAATTTATTTTTGAAAAATTACTATACTGTATCGTGAAGCGATATCAGACTATAAAAATATAAAATATATTATACTTTTTAAGAAATTTTACTAAACTTTTAATACTTTTAGACTTTTTTTTTAAATTTTAACTTTCTAACATTCACCTAGTATAAATCATACTAAAAAGTTTGGTCATGTTTTGGATATTCATAGTTTTTTACCGATTCGTAAAAAAAATATAGTTACTTTTTTAAACAAATTTTCTCCGTAAATATGACTAACGCCATTACCATTTTGTATTCATAATTTTTTTTGTAAAAAAAAAGCAATGGCAAATAAAAACAAGAAAAATATTATTTTTTAAAAGCTTTTAAAATTGTCTACGTCATTTAAAAACCCATAACATTCGAGTTATGCACAATCATGAAATAGCACCTCTCCCACTACAATTTTTAGATTAATTATGCCAATATTAAAAATTACAAAAACAAACTGAAACAAATCTATATTTTAAAAATACAGTAAAAAACACCCACCGCCGAAAGTTCAATTCATCTAAAAAGCGATCGGTCCCCATGGCAACCCAGTCAATCCCAATCCACAATACCTGCACTAACCCCATCCAACTATTTTACAGTAACCAAAACGAAAAAAATAATATTTAAACGGCTCGCTCGAATCAAAACCAGCGCAACCGCAAAAAAACGAGAAAATCTCTCTCGAAAAACGTTGAAAATCCTAAAAAACCAGGCCTGGCAGCGATAAATGACTGCGCGGAAAAAGAGTGAAGGATGAGAGTGCCGAGAAGAGAACAGATGCGCGACAATGGGCGTCAGGCGGGCGGAGGGCGAGCTCGTGGGTGAAAGAAGGGGGCCGCAAAGAATGAGAGCAGGTGAGTCGTCAGCGGAAGGAATCCTTATCGAGGCCCTCCCGCTGATTATCGAGCGCTTCTCGCACCCGCGAATGTATTTTTCTCACCCGCGCGTTTTCTCCTATTTACATTATTTTCATTCGTTCACGCGCGCGCACCTGTCTACGTGCATGTATACACGAGCGAATTATAGGTGTGCAAGGCCGGATTTTCAGCGGCGCTTATCGATAGATAAAGAACGGTTCGCTCGCGCGCCAGGCTCGAAACGCTCGATCGAGCCGCTGAGCGAGAGAGAGAGAGAGAGAGAACCGGCGTCGCGCCGCGGCTGAAACCAGGCCATCGTCATTGCGTAGACCAACTGTTTTTCCTTGAGATAGAGGTCGATCGAGTGTGTAAAAAAAAAATTATTTTTACTTTGTCGCCTGCAGCCTGGCTGCCGCGTTTGAGAGCGGCCTTGACGCATTATGCGTGCGCGATTTTCTGCGCGTCTGTGCAGTCGCCGAAAAAATTCGGGAAGGAAGTTGGAGTTCTATTGTTACTGTTGGATTCGAGACGAATGACGTTTCTTGCGTGCACGTTTGCAAAATCGGGCAGCTTTTTGTCGCTGCCTTGAGAGTTTCACGCATTGTGTATAATCTTTGGTCGACATGTCACCGTGAATTTACTTCGTTCGCTTCCTCCTGCGTTAAAATGCATATTAATACCTTGAAACTTCAAAAACCACTACTTGCACCGACTTCACAAGCCCTGAAAGAACAAGCAAGCTTTATTCAAGTATCATAAACCTGGAAAAACACAAAAGTAAAATCCGAAAAGAGCGCGCGAGTCGCGCCGAGTATAAAAACTAAAGTGCGCTCGGTGTTTTGCGCGCGGCGTCGCGCATGGTGCACCGATAATGCACATATAGCGCTGCCGGCGCTGCAGCGCGCGACCTCTCTTATATTTTCACGCGTCTCACCTCGACCTCGTTGCGCCGGCGAGATTTTTACCGGGAGTATACAGACTCGCTACTACTGCTTTATGCACGCAGACAGACACGCGGAGAGACGTAGGTATAGGTCGGTTTTATAAAATGCGTTCTGCAGGCGCGAAGGGTAAATCAAAAAAGCTCCTCTCGAGGCTAACGAGGACAATCGTATTTTCTCGAGTTCTCCGGCGATTTGTAGTCGTGGTTTTTTCTGAAGGACAACGATGAGAAATGAAAACGGTTTCTCTTTCCTGCGAGCGCGGGCTCGTTAGATAAGAGAGCGGAGCGGGACAAAAAAAAAAGGAGGACTGGAAATTTACAGAGTGCATTTAGCCGTTAATGGGAGTGCGAGAATCGACGGGCTAATGCATCGATAAAGAACGTGATTATTTTAATAAAGCGTTTTTGTATGCGGGAAAAGAATGATTCAGAGGTATCGGGATCGGTAACGAATTTATCTGTTTCAGCTGCGCCGTGTGCGGTAATGGATTTTTTATGACCTGGATAAAACATTTGTTTATCCTTGAATGCGTATTAGCGAGGCGTATATTATGACAAATAAATTATTGCGCGTTAAAAGTTTTCGTTTATTTCAATTAAAAGTCCCGAATTTATATTTCTTTTGTTTGCGGGATAAGCGATATCAGACTTGCGTTTCAAAATTGTTATTTTGTGTTTTTTATGACTGTGGACATTAGTCGGTGAATGCAAGCAAGACAGTCAATATACAACTAATACAATAAATAATTTCATTTTCATATTACAATTTCAAGAAAATGAAAAATACCTTTGGACAAATTCATTAATATTCTTGACAGCACAAGTGCTACCAGGCTGCACATATAATTAGAAACTGAAATTTCAATAAAAAATATTGCGGTCAACAATAACACTCCTTGGTATCAACATTATTCGAACATTATTCAAACTCAAATCAATCCCATAAATCTCATTTCCTACATCTACAACAAACAACCTTATCCTAAACTCCCCAACGCAATCAACAAACTCTCTCCTCGAAAACCGCAAACTTACCATCTGATGCTCCGCCGGATGATGCTGCTGACGACCTTCTGTGACTTCCGGGTCGCCGTCGTACCATTGGTCCCGCTCTGCTTCCTCTTCCTCCCCCTGGTCCTCGGTCCGCAGCCCTCGCTCGCCTCCTCCTCTTCGTCCTCCTCCTCCTCGGCGTCGGGCTCCTTCTCCTCCCCCGCATCTAGCTCAACCGGCGTCGGCTGCGGCGCCGGGTCATCGGCCTTGGTCGTAGCGGCTTTTTCAACCCAGCGCACCACTCGCTCCGAGACCTTCGCCGTTGTCTCGTCGGTCGGCAAGGTAGGCCCCTCCGTGGCCAGCTCCGCATCGCTCAACAGCTCGCTGGCGGCTGTTGGTGGCCCGACGATTCCGACCTCCTCCTCCTCGATCGCCTCGTCCTTTTTCTCTTCGTCGACGGCCTCCGCGGGCTTTTCCTTTGGGGTTTCTGGGATATCGATTGGTTTTTCCGTGGCTGGTTCCGGAGGTTCTACCTTTTCGAGCTGGGCGGATTCGATTTTGATTTCGTTACCTTCGGCTTTAGGCTCGACCTCTACAGTTACCTTCTCCGCAGGTAACGATTCCTGTTCTGGTTTCTTCGCCTCGTCCTCGCCCGCCTCGTCCTCGCCTGCCTCGTCTTTTTCGCTCTGCTCCTTTTCATTATTATCGATTTTCGACGATCCAGCGTCTACTTTTACTTCTCCCTCTGCCGGCGCATCATCCCCTGTAGTTTTCTCGCTTTCCTCCTCCTTCTTATCAGCCTCACCGTCTTTATCCTTGGCGCTCTCCTCCTTATCATCTTTTTCCTCATTATCTCCCTTCTTATCATTCACCGCCGACTCGTCAGTCTCCTCGGTATCCTCAAACACCAGATTAATAGACTGACTGCCCTCGTCCACCTCCACGTGCGCCTCCTTCACCAGCCCAGCGCTCTCCTCATTTTCCTTCTTTTCCTCCGTCTCCTCCGCGACTTTCTCAGCCTTATCATCAACCTTATCTACAAGCGCGTCATCAGTCGCTTTCTCATTTTCCGGCTTCTCTTTCGAGCTCGCGGCCTGCGGCTCTCCGCTGCTGCCGCTCTCCGGGGCGGATTTGGCGCCGGGCTCCGCCTGGTCCTCAGCCATATCTCGGCTCTAGCGCGCTCGGGTCAACGCGTGCTTTGCTCGATCAGCGGCCTCGATTGCGTTTCTCCTCGCGACGGCATATCGTTGCTGCTGCTGCTGCTACTGCGGGGAACCTTGGCTCGCCGCCGTCTATTTTTGTGCGGCTCTCTGTGTGCGTGCAGGAGAGCCCGAAGAGCCGAGGTCAGCGCGAATGAGACACGAGCGAGTCGTCCTTGGCGCCGCTCGCTGAGGTCAGATAGGTCAAGCGGACGATTATGACGTCCGATGCGCGAGATTTCTCCGTCGATTCGTGTCCCCTCCTTTTAACGTTTTTTTCTTTCTTTCTTTGAGCGTCTTATCTGCACTCGGAGTGGTCAGCTTCGTCGTGGACGCTCGCTGTGTGGCTATAACACAAAAGGAAGAAAATTAGTATCGCGATGCGAATAATACTGTCATCAGCAATGATGGACGGAAATGTATGTAAATGCGCGGTTATCGCGTGCGCCGGTGAGCCTCGAGCTCGGTGCAATACACCGACGACCTTCCGACTGTTTGAAAATCTATATTTTTGAATAATTTTATTGTTTTATTTTTCGTGGGCACGTTAATTTTCTTTGAAGTCTCATAAATGTGAATTCCTGTTAATGTTACTTTTTACACAGCGAAAATTAAATTATGGAAAACGTAAGAAACAAAAAGATAAACAAACGTTAGTTACAAACAATAAATTTGATTAATATTGTGCTAAAAGCGCTGATGCAATTTTTGATACGTAAATTTATCACTCATTTTCAATGTTCTTAAAACAAACTCTAAAAACAAATAGTAATCATTAATTCATCAGCCAAATTTACTTTTTTTGATTTGCATTACATTCTAAATATTAAAATACTAAATTTAAATTTCAACGAATCAACTCTAGATATTTGCATACGCATACAGCGACAATCTACAAGTCGAGAAAATTACGCGCGCCTAACACAAATACACCCATCTCGAAGACGCCTAGCGCAAGTGGCGCACACGTGACCGGCTCCACTCGAGCGCGCGGCTGCATTTTGTTGGTAAATAATGGAAAATTCCGCGCGCAGCGCCTTTTATAAATACTCCGCCGCGCAGAGACCTACATTACCGGCGGCTCTCGGGTTCGTTGTACTCGCGGCGCGTTGCCGTCAACGGGTAACATATATACAGCGCTGCAGGCCACTGCACTATGTCCCCCTCGTGCGAGTATACATGCACTTAACCACGAGGTTTTCACGGCTCGGGTGAGGTTAGGTCGGCACTAGGCGCTCTTAGGTTAGGTTGGCTCTCTGTCATTTTTACGATCGGCTCTGTGTATGCGTGCGTTATCTCGGCTCTGCGGTAAAGCCAACTTTTGTTATTTAATGCGAGAGCCATTGTTTACGAGAAAGAGAGAGGGCCGAGCTCTCGGCAATGACGATCGTAAAAACGGCAGAGCGAATTCTAAAATTAAAAAATACGCAGAGTCGCAGCGCGTAAAAGAGAAGGTTAGTCCGATATAGTATGTATAACGAGTGTATATACTTATTGCAAATTGTCAGCTCTCTTTCCCTCGCAAGAGCGCAAATTGACGGGCTGGCGCGAGGTGACGCAAGATTACCTCCTCCTCCTCTCCTCCTGCCGATGCTTTCCCGAGAAAATTCGCAGAGCGCCGAGTCTGTGCATTATACGGTTTACGTAAAGTAGGCGGCGGCCGGAGCTCTTTTGTCGCAGCCGCAGGCGCAGCTCTCCGCAAGGTCCGCGCTTCTAAATCTCTCTTTTTCCTTATACTCTCTCGCTATGCCGTCAATTTCTATACTCGCCGCTGTGGTTTCGTAAAATCTCGGCCTTCGAGCGTAGGAGCGGAGGCGCGCACATGCAAAGAGAGCGAGAGGGAGAGAAGAAAACGACGACGTCGACGGCGACGACGACGGGAGTAAGAGAGGCTAGTGACCTCTGGGAAACTGCTCTTTCTCTCTGTGCATACCGCCGAGACTCCCTCTCTCTCTCTCTCTCTCTCTCTCTCTCTGTACTCTCTTATATACTTACTGATCGGCTCGAACGAGAGAAGATGCGTAAGAGAGCCGTGACAAAATATTGCATGCAGGAGGAGGAGTCTAATTTATAGGCGTATTTGTTTCCTGCTTGAGGCTGCGTCGATGACGAGGGAACCCGGGAGGAGGGGTACTATTGCGAAAGTCTAGATTCGAGTGTGTGAAAAAGCTTGAATTGGAAATGAAATTTGCTAATGGAGAGCCGGTGATTTGGCTTTCGAGGTGGTCGAGAGGTGACTGGATGTCGGAGCCGTTTCTTCGTTTTGGAGCAATGTGGAGCAGTAATTTTCGGTTGTAAACAGCTGACTGATTACCGGATTGTCGGCGGTGGCTATTGTCAATTTGCATAGCGGAGATGATGAGCTTTAATTTATTCGGACTGAATTTGTTTCTTGGATTGTGAGAAATTAAATTATTTGTAGTTTGAAGTTTGCAACTACGTAAAATTTAAAAATAATTTTAGAGGAAAAGCTTACATATTTGTTTTGAAATATTAAATAAACATGATTTTTTTAAATTGTTTTATCACTAAATAACTTTAGAGTTAAATTGCTTCAAAGATACATTATGCAGATCAAAATGTTTTAATGAAATCTAAATTTTTATAAATCCAAAACATTTATAATTACTTCTTTTATCCAATTTAATCAAATCTTTATTATGCATTTTTGATCAAATTCTTCGAAACGAGTTCTATTTCAAACCCAAATTAAAATAATCATTAACAAAGCAAAAATACTCACACAATCATCCCAAACCAAGAAAAGCACGTGAAAAATCACTGCCCACCAAACACAGCCTTTTTTCAAACCGTTAACACAGATTCCACAACAGAGTCAGACTCCCACCCGGGCGCAAAAGTGAAAGTACTTAAGTACACAGATCGGCAAACAAAGTAAATTTATATTTAATCTACAACTTATCGGGCTCCACTGGCAGGGGCCGTCACGCGAAGATAATAACTCTCCCGGTCTCTCTCGCCGTGTATACACACACTCTCACCGTATACACACGCATGTGCAAATCTATACATTGTCTCCGCTCTCCTACACTTTTTGTATTGTTTATTACCACACAGCCAAACGGAGGCACACCGACAGAGAGCTAACCGCACGACACTTTCGTTTCCCTCTTACTTAACGCAGAGCTAGTCTCGCCCCCGCGATTAGCCGCCGAACAAAAGCAACGGCATCGGCGCGCACAAAGCCCAAAAGAGAACGTATAGAGTAGAAGTGTACGTACCTCGTTGCGCTGAGAAAAATGTTGAATCCTCCCGAAAAAAAGCAGCCGGCGACGATGCTCCAGAGCAGACGCTCTTCCCTTCGGCTGCGCGTGCACCCACACAGGTGCATGCAGACGCGTGCGTGCGAGCTGTACGCAGACACAGCGTCGAAGTTGGCGGATTTTTTCGTATCGACCAATCAGCGGCTACGTCTCGGGCTGCAGAGCGCAGCAGCGGCCTGATATATGCGTGTGCCTGCACACCGGCACGCACTTCTCACTTTTCTCTTCCACAACAATATCTATGCGTACATGAAACACACACAGAGACACGTTCTGCAGCAGCACACTCCGGTCAGGACAGCAGCTGGCCCCCGCGCGCATATAACCCAAAGAGTGTGTCCCAAAGGCGCGCTTACACTTGCCGACTTGTACTTTCCATTCGTGTGATATGCACACGTTCCACACACTACCGGCGCGCGCGCGCTCGCAGCGAGTAAGCCGCGCGCGTTCGTGTGTGGGCGGGCTGGAAAGGGAAAGAGAGAGAGAGGAAGAATATGGTCACTGGGTGTACGAGAGCGAACGGAAAGCACACACAGAGAGAGAGAACGTAGAGAGCCGGTCCGCGGCGAGACGCACACAGCTGACGCGCGGTGCTGTCTCTCTCTCTCTCTCTCGCACACACGAAGGTCACTCGCGCGTGGACGTGGCGACGACGGCGGCGGCTCTCTCGGTGCAGCGGCCCGAGATTTTCGCCCGACGAGGACGGGATTCGTGCTGCTGCTGCGGCGGCTCCCGTCCGAGTAAAGCTCGGCACGCACACATGGGCGCGCGCTGGTCTGTTGGGTGAGGAGAGTGTGGCTGTGTGGGTGCGTACTTACGTACGGCGGTAAGGAGAGTACGCAGAGGCGCCGCGCTAGATAGATGGATGTATATATGTGGGAGCGCGCGCGGTGCAGCAGCTTTCTTTCGCGGACTGATCGGGATGACGCCGGCGGTGGCTCGGGGAAGCTGGATGGACTGCGTTGTGGGGCTCGGTTGGTAGCGTAGATGTCTGTTTTGGGGTTTATTTTTATTATTTTTTGTTTCTTTTTGCAAAGTGAATGTTAAAATTGTAATTTACAGTTTTTATTAATTATTCAATTACAATTTTAGTTAATATTGAATTTTATAATGAATTTTTATTTTATATCGTATTAATTGTCTTATAAACGTGCCGTATTGCAAAGATGAGTGCCTTTTAAAAATTGGAGTTCAGCTTGAAACTACGATACAAAAATTCTAATAGTAGATAATAGTTCGCATTATCTATTTACTGTATTCTAACATCATCTTCAACCGAAAAATGCGATTTCCTATTGCAAAAACCACAAACGAACATTACGCCGGAATTCAAACTCCTCCAGCCCCGCAATTACCGAAAACTAAAAAATACAACCTCCAGGCACACCCAAAAGCCGTAAAAAATCAAACATCTCCGGCATCCCCGAAAATTTCAATCCCAGCCCTCAACACTCGAGCTCTCGTAACGCCCACTCAGCACACGCGAGAGACAGCCTCGAAGCGCGAGCTGTGCGCAGCAGCAGCAGCCCTCGGGAATCAGAAAAAATGACAGTCGAACGTCTGTAAAAGCCGCTCTCGTAAAAAGTGCATGTATATATACGTCACACACATACACACACGCCCTCTTCGCGGCCATAACAATCCCACGACTCGCCGGCGGCGGCCGCGACTGCAGCGCCCCTCTGAATTCCCCACATATCGCGCGAGCAACACGTGTGCAGGTGTATGCGTGCGCGTGTGTATACATATATATAAAGTGCAGGCGCAGGATCCCCACTGCAACAAGCGATAAGGACAGTGTATATACAGACAGCTGCCCCTAGTGTGCGTGGAAGTGCGCGTGTATATAGACCGGTTGTGCGCACTGCTCCAAAACACAGACCAATAAAATGTCTCACGAATCGCCAGCTCCAAAAACATCACGTCCACCTAAGAAGCATAATACAGTCCTAAAAATCCCCCAGTCCTCTGTTTACATCCAAATCTCCTAAAACGCATAGACAGTATACACACACACACTATAGTCACGCTCGAGCCTCCCGGCCGTCACGCTCGCGTCGCTGCTGTTGCCCTCTGCGCGCGCGGCTCGCGCACAGTGTGTTCACAGCGAGCCAGCCGCAGCAGTTCGCTCGCATCTCCGCGCGCGAGAGGCAGCCCTCAGCGCGCACCTCGCGCCGCGCTCCGTACAGCACCTTTTCTCTTTCCCCGCATTCGCGCGTCGTCTACGAGTTTATATATACGCCAGTGTGACCAGCCTGTGTTTATCCTGCTCCTCTGTCTTTCTTCCTCTCTCTTTCACTCTCCTATCTCTACAGTATGGGCCAGGCAGTACCTGTTGCACCGCCGCTCGCGATCGAGTTCCAGCGCGCCGACTTCTCGCCGAGGATACAGTGAAAAAAGAGCAGCAGCAGCAGCGAGCCTGAGAGTCATACGTGTGTGCATATACAGTTGCGCGCAAGTGTATACATACGGAGGAGCGGAGCAAGCCGCGGAGAGCGCAGTGTTGTTCGAAGAGCTGAGTCAGAGCCGAGGAACGCGCGAGAGGAGCCATCGAAGAAACATGTCCTCCTCCGCCTTAGCCGCCACCGCCGCAGCCTGAGACTCCCCTTTGCGCGCATCTAGTGCCTTCACTGCGTGCGTGTATATTCCACTCTCTCTCTCTCTCGCTCTCTCGCTCCCTGTGTGTATTATAGCCTCTCAGCAGAGCGGCCGAAGCGTTGAGACGAGAGAAACGACACACAGGATGGGCATCGTAGGGAGCAGAATGGAGAGCGAGGGCTCGACCAGCCACAACAACCATCACCATCATCATCAGCATTTCGCGGCGAGCGGCATCAAGAGCTGCCAGCCTTACCTGCAGCCAGCCGGCATCGGCGCGCTCAACTCCTCGACTGGCTCGACCGGCAGCTCGCAGCACACGCGGACCGGCAGCGTCAGGGGAGCGCCCAGGCAGCCGATGCCCGACGCCCAGGAGCTCGAGCGCCGGTTCACCAAAGTCCTTGTGAGTCTTGCCTTTTCTTATTGCTTTATTTTGTTTTGCTGGGCTTTGGAATGTGCGAGGAATTTTCGCGGGTTCTGGTGGGGAGTGCGGGGGATTAATGCTGGACGACACGTTATAAGCCGGCAGTGTGTAATCTTTGTGTCACTCGCGGGAGTATCGGATGTGCCGGGGGCGTGAGCTGAAATTAAGGAGATTGCGCTTTTTGCCGGCGCGCGTTTAAGGCCTTAAGAGGCTTATGTTTATTTAGCTTTGAATTTGAAACTCGGCGTTGATCAAGTATTATGCTAAATATTTATGCGCGTGTTAAATATAAAGTAATTATGGTTGCTCGGGGTAATTATGTTTCTGCAAAGTAAACTCTGATGCGTAGATTGTATTTGCATAGTGTCATTAACATTTTTGTTAAAAATAGATGGTTACTGCGCAGTTTCGGCTGGTCTTTTTTTGTCAGAGGCTTGCTCATAGAACAGTGAAAAAATCAAAGTTGTAAATAATAATTGCCGGCTCAATTACGTACGATGAATCTAATAAAAACCATATGAAGACGAGTAGATTTAATGAATTTTAATTTTCATTTTAAATGAGAAAGTTTATTTGTATATTATTATTTTAATTACGACATAAATATATACCTAGTACAATAAAAATCAGAAATTATTAAAACAACCATTTTAATAGCAATTTCAAAGTTGTTTTAGAACAAGAATTTCGGTTTTCTATAGCAGAAGTTTGAAAGCATCACGCGCTTTCTTTTGTTTTTCTTATAATCGCAGTGAGACAAACGCATGCCATAACCAAACATTTCCACTCTACTTGGAAATTCCTTCTTACAACGCAAGATTGTTTACATTTTTATTCACTTCGATGACGTGTCCAAAATAAAGTATAGTTTTGATATTGCCATGTAACGCGCAGGTGTCTCGAATCAAACGATAAAGTAAAGAACAATTGACGCTTTGTGCGTGATTATAAAGTTTTCCCAGATCGCTGAGAAACTTTTAGTAAAAAGTTAAGGAACTTGTTACGTGATTTGATTCAATGCAATACAATTTTATTAACGATGATCAAGTAAAGCATTTGAATTCATAATTTCATAAAATAACTATGACTCGAGCGTAAGGAACGTTCCATTCGTCAAAAATTTTATTGTCATTAAAAATTAGAATCACAAATCAGCTGATGATGATTCACAAATCGATAATATTTTTCAAAAGCAAACTCAATTATTCCATTCCAAAACGGTTTTTTTTCAGCGGTGAAATAATCATCATTAAGCTACTACCATACGATGACCTTGGTGATATGAAAGAATGAGTATGCTGCTAATAATAGAAAAATAGTGCTGATTATGCGCGGAAAAGGCATTGAATGCGTCGGCATTAATATTAATTTTTCAAAGAAACGTCTAATAACCGCAACATTCTGAAAAAATTCTTCTTTTACAACAAACACTCACAGCTTAGATTTCGAGTAAATCGTAACACATCGAGAAACAAGTAGTAAAAAAAACCGAACCTATTACCTCTATTACCGCAAGACGCTCCAACTAATTTTCGTTATTTACAATTTTCTCCGTTTCGCAACATTTTCATACCCTATTACACCTTTATTAAAGCGTTTACTATTTATATAATTCCCCACAAATGTTCCCCCCCGCGAAACTATCTCTCATCGTGTAACACCCCGGCATTTTCAGCGCCGGTTTACATCAGCGCGCCACGGCGCTTACATAATTCGACACTTTTACCGCGCGCGCGCCGCTATAAAGCCGAATAATGAGTCTGAATTATCAGACTCCCGCGTCTAATGCTCGCGATTTTCGCGTGGATCGCGGCCTGTACATATTGTTTATGCCCGCCGGTCTGCGGTAAATATCGGCCTGTCATGACTCGGCGCTCGGCGAGAAATCGAAAACGGGGACACGATCCTTCACGCAACGATCTACTTTTTCGCTATGAACGTCGATTTTTTTTCTCCTTTTTTTATGTGTAGGTACGGCTTTGACAAACGCGCGCGGCTATGTTTTTTTTACGAGCTGGTATTGACAGAGCCGATGAAAAAGGAGATCGTTGCGTTTGGGAGGAAGAAAAGTTATATGGGTACGTACGCGAAATCTAGATTGTTTTCCGAGTAAAATGTAAATGAAATTCCGCGAAGCTTTAACATTCTGTGGGTGCGCGCGTGCGTTTATACTGGCGTGTAGTTATGCGATTTGAAGATATTCAGGTCGGTGTGTTTAAGTGTACTTTCCGCGTTTATCGGCTTTTTAAAGGCTGTTTTTAGCAGGATGACTAAGTGTGCCCCGATAGCGGGCATTAATATTAAATTAACATGTAGAACGAAATATTTTATTTTCGCGACTGAAAGTGGGCTTTCAGAATTATGCTTTTAATGCTCACGACCGCGAATTGAAGCTGCTTTTCGCTATCAGCTGTGTCATTATTATGCTTGTATCCTTATTTGTGCCATCTGTTTTTACAATGTTCGTCAATTTGTCAATAACCGTTGGGAAAATATGTTTTATCAAGTTTAAACTAGATCGTTGAAGCGCATTCGTTAGCGAAAGTAAATATTGTACTTTAAAACAGATCCTACTTTTATAATAACTTTTCCACCATATTAGCTACTACACTCTAATCACACCTTAAACAATCTCCTTATTTGTACATTTAAATTACACTCTTAACTATACAACTCACTCAACACACCCACACCCGTAAAACTAAACAATTGAAACCCTCTCAATCATCCGTAGGCTCCTTTCCCACCACCACCTAAACCACCAAACAAAAATCCACTCCGGAAAAGCCGTCTAAAAAACCCACTCCGATAAATTCCCTCCTCCACACCGCAACTCCGGCAGCATGCGCGCACGCGATTGCTGCACTCGGAGGTCAGCGACGCTGCCGTAGCTGCTCTCAGCGCCGTGTGAAAGTGTCGCCCGCGCGGCGACTCCGATTAGCCCCGCGCGCGCATGCAAGATTAATTACACGATATTCTAATTTCCCCGGGCGGCCTGCAATGCGCGTATTTGTTTAATTAGCACTGCAAGCATCCATGCACTCTCGTGACGCTCGTTACGTAAGCTTCGCCGATTAATTCGCGGCGCGCTCGTCTATCCAGCGATCGAAAGACTCCCAACCGATTTATCGTTTCTCGGAATGCTGTGTAGAGAGTTTCCGGTGCGGGGGAGTGTAGCCTGTTGTTGCATGCTCGGGAAAAGCTCGAGTTTGGGCGTTAGGCGCGCGTCCGGTTGTCGGGTCCGAGTCGTTAGCATAGATTAGAATTGAAATTTTCCGAGGCGGTCCCGGCTGGCTACTGTGGCGCGTTAACACTTCGGCTGGGTTAAAAGGGGGGCGTTATTTATCGAAATTAACGTGTTTCTTTCGAGGGGGGACACGGAAATTCGGGGTTAAATACGGCCTCTTTGAGGTGATTTTTCTTGGCCTCTCGAGCGCTGTTTAAGTTGTTAAGATAGTATCGATGGCCGGATTGATACTGCATTTCATTAATCACGCGGAGCGTGGCTGCATAAGTAGTGTGTTATTTTCGAGCGATTAACATAAAACACGTTTTTGGCTTCGAAATTTATTGACGGGGCCGTCTATTCTCGTTCGATATTGAAAGTGTGGGTGTTCCAACGCAAAGCAGGGACCACCTCTGCGTGAATTTTAGAAATTTATGAAAACGAGAAAACGAGGACGATAAGTAACGTCAATAAAATTTATAGATTCCTATTTTATAGAGAAGCAATACTTTAAAGATATTACTTAATCTACAGCAGTCAGGGGGGATAAAAAGAGATATAGATTTCACGGAGGAGAATAATTGTAAAACGATTTCACATCATCAAATTGATATTGTTAAAGTTTCTTTCTCAATCAGTTTCGTGTCTGGGCACAGAGATTCAAGTGCGGATTTCTCGGTAAAAAGGGACGCGAGTGTACGCTCCATTCAATTGTTGGGAAATTTTAATATGCTTTGCTCCAATTGCAGACAATCGAAGTATTATGTACAGTTTACGTCTGACTCTGGTTTCCTCGAACCCGCAACTGCAGCAAAAAAACACTTTTACTTTTACTTTCTCTTTGCAATCCACAAAACACAAAAAGAAAAAACAATCCTTTTTCCCGAACACACAAAAAGCTCCCCACAAATCAAAACAACAACTCAGATCATACTAAATACCCTGCAATCATCCACACACCGCATCAATCATTCATCTCCCAGCCTCTCGTAATAAAACGGATCAATTAGCATCCGATGAAATTACAATAAAGGCCCCTGCTCTAACGCAATTCCCCATCCCTCCTTTCTCTCAGCATCCCCATAATTCCTCTCTCTCTCTCTTTTCCTCTTTCCGCGCATCGCAATTTGCCTATCGCCCATCTAATCAGGCCAACCGATCGGGAAAATCGCGGCGGCTCGAATCGATTAGCCCCGCGACGCCATTAACGAGCGCTCTCGTGCGCGATTCCTATCGAAAAAGCCCTGCCGGCTAACGTCGCCCGGTATGGAGATGCGCGCGTAGGCCGCCGCCACCGCCTCCGATTTTCAGCTGCTCCTTTCCAACGGAGGTCATTGATTTCTATGGCCTGAGTGTGTGCGTCTCTCTGGATACTCCTACGATAGCATGGCGTTATTATTTACGGTGGCTCATTAGGAGAGCCTCGGCTGAGAGAAAGTTTATATAGGCGCGACTCTGAGAGAGAGAGAGGATTAGTTCGGAGAGAGGCAGATGTGGACTAGAGAGGTGAGATGCTTTGTTGTTGTTGTGAGCGTAGTGACCAAATTTTCGCTGTGTGTAGAATGGGAGAGTGTAGAAGAGGGAATGATGAGGGCTTTGAGTGTATGTATGTATTAGAGCAAGAGGCTGGGGCGTATTTTAAGAATTTATAGTACGGTAATTCGAATAATGAGAGGGGGACTCTAAAATTCCGGCTCGCGCCTTTTCCGGCCCCCTTTTGGATTTACGACTGTCAGGGCGGAGAATTATTAAGCGACGTTTCAGAGTGGAAAATAGCTGGAAATGGTTTACATATAAGGTACTGTAGACGCGTATAGCGTAAACATTATTATCAGAACGTGAATAAGTCGAATAGCTCGATAGCCATCGCCAGTGCCGAGTTAAATAACTTATTTGTAATTACGCGTGTAAGCGTTCAAATGGATTATTTTATTGACTTGATTATTATAAAATTTGCATTGATTTTCATTCTAGTAATAGCCGTTAAATTTAATTCACCTAAAACAATAACTGTAACGATCATCCGATACTCCATCCTCAAAAGAGTTCAATAATAAAACAACAAAAAAAAAGAAACACACTGCCGCCCACGTAAAATCAAAATCCCGCTCAAAGCGAGTATTACTCCCGATAACTTTAATCCTTGGAATTACACGGTCATGCAGCGCGCTCTCGTTTTCGCCTTTTTATCGTCCGCGCGCTTTTTTCACCCCGTAGCCGTTCATCAGTGCACGATCTTTCGCGAATATATACATGCATACCCGCTTTTCAGGCTTATACGGAGGAGATACAAAAACTTTCACGATTCGCGCGCGAGTGCTTTTGTGAGTATAGCCGCGCTAGAAAGTTTGATATGCGCTAATGGACGAAAATGTGTAACGCTATGCGCGCGCTCGAATGCGTCGGGCGTGCGCGGATTGTGATTAAGGCTTTATATCGATGATTAATGTCGGAGTAATTGGTTTCGCCGCTATGAAAGGAGCCGTGTGCGTATCTGAGCCGTGCATCGGCGCAGCCTCGAAACTTTAATCTATTTAATTTAACGCGCTCGGTGCTATTGAATTAAGTGTATTATAGTCTTCCTTTGGGTGTTTAAGTAGTTTACTGCTTGAGTTTAGTTGTTAATGTTTTGCTGGATTTATAAATTGACGAAATTTTGCGTGCGATACTGATTTTAAGTAAAACTGTTAACGTCCCAGTGAGAATACAAATAATTTTTTTTAAATAATTTTTATATCCGTTACAATTTTTCGATAAGGCACTCTATATGCATATTACGCAATCCGGAAGCGTAACCTATTAAACTAATCAGCAGCTGTTCCAATCACCTCCCAGTAAAAAAACACTATCTCAAACTCATAAAAATATCATACCAACCGTTACGCATTCTCAAAAATAAACACAACTCCCGAATCCACGATAATAAATCCCGTAATTCCCAAAACATCTGTTACTCCACAAAGCCGCGCAACTATACCACCGCAGTACACAACCCACCTCTACCCATACCCTCACTCTCGCGCACCTGACGCTGCGATACCTGTACCGTTCATCCTCGTCTCTTATCTTCTCGCATACACACCTATCTCTCCTCTCCGCTCGTTTATTTATGCAAGCCGCGCGCTCTCGCTGCGCAATTGCGAATCAGCTAGAGCAACAAAACTACGGCTTGCTCCGTATACGCATCACCATCCTTACGTCCATGTATATGCGCGTCTCTGCATAAACAATCGTGTATCTCTCGCCTTACTCATCTCGCCGCCGGTAGCCAATCTCGAATCGCAGCCGAATAATCGCGATAAGATTAAAAACCGCGCGCTCACGGCGCCAAATACGGAAGACTCCGGAACCGTACGCGCGTATAGCTCGCCCCCCTCTTTGCATATACACCGGCTTTTTACGCGTCTGTGCGCGAGCACATCGGAAACAAAGAGCCCCTTCATCCATGACAGGGCCGAGCGAGCTGCTCTCTCTCTCGTGTGCGTATATATATGCATTTTATAAACGCGACTGCTGCCCCCTCCTATGCAGTCGTCGCCGTGTGTATTTTATAATTTCTCTCTCTCTTTTTCGACTTTGCCGGCAAGACTACTTTGATACGGCGCCTCCGCAGGTCTTTATTCACCCGGTATTTTTTTTCTCTTTTTAATGGCAGGGTGCGTGTGTGTGTCTTGTAGAGCGGCGGGGGCTTTTTTAGAGGCGCGCCGGGAGAGACTTCAAAAGCGTTTATAGCTTTTTCGCTTTCAATTTTGAGCGCGCTTCTCTCTCTTTTCTCTCGCACTGCAGCGCGCGCGCGGCCGGCTGGATCGATGAGCGAGTTGGCGCGAGGGTGCGTCTCTCTCGCTGAATGTGGCTACTGTTTGACGTTCAAGGCCGAATAGATGTTTGGCGATATCGAATTTTCTATTGAAAGGTTTTTTTTTAAGAGAGTGCTTGCTTGAGGTGGGGGTGGGGAGTTAAAAGTTCGAATAATGGCCTTTTGGGTATTCTAGGGGGGTTTGTATTTTTTGATGTTTTTTGAGGATGTGGTAATTTAATCGAGGAGAGTTTATGGAATTATTGAAAAGTAATGTATTCGTAGAAATGTAATTAAAATGTTTTAGTTAAGTATCTAAATATAGAATCGAATAAGAATTAGCATTTTATTCGTTTCCGGCCATGGTTTTCTATCCTGTTCTCATAAAACGTAAAATTTTGAAATTGAATTAGCATATATTTGTAGTAAACACAGAAGTGTTTTGTTCGATTTTACTATCGAATAATCGTATTTCTGAATCATGAATTTTTATTAGCCTCCGCGAGATGCTTTCAAATACCAAATCTATTTCATGTCCAACATAAAATACCTATCGATTTTCCTACAAAAAACATCGAATCGTCAATCCGCATATTAAAATTCGAACCCATCCACAACGATACAATCAAAACTACACCCAACTAACCTACGATCTTCACCACCGCCCCACAAACATCGACATCCTCAACAATAATACGGCGACTTTACAACACACGCGAACGACTTTACGGTCGTCGCGCGAAAAATCCAAGAATCAGCGCTGCCCTCGACTCCTCCATTGTGATGCAAATAGCCGTGCATCCACCGTCAACGGATCCCCCACGCTTTCTGCCCTATAAAAATGCAAATCTCGAGCCCCCGAGAGCTCACCTACAGAAGTCCGGTCGCACCGTTTCATTGAAAAAAAAAAGGAGTCGCCTCGAGAAGAAGGAAGAAGCGCACGCGCGCACTTTCTTATGCGTACACCAGCTCGTGCGCATCCAGGCGCATAAGTAATGTTTACGCTGCGCAACTCGAGGCCCTAATTCTACATTCTTACGTCGTCGTCCGCTGCTCTCCGGTAGCGGAGGAAAGCGGGGAAATCCATTTGGCTTTTCCTATACACGTGTAAGAGGGCTTTTTTTACGTGCGAACGATAGCTGAGTTTTCTTGGTATAATTTTCATTGGGGTTCGTGGAAAGGTAGTGTGGATGGAGTGTCTGTAGAGATTTATTGATAAGGATCTTGAGAGAGGTTATTGCTGGGAGTGTTTGGAACGTTCTCAGATCGTAATTTTTGATTGCTTCATAAAAGAAAAAAAGAGCGGTGGTTATAGTGAAGCGCTACTGATTTATAATTTATCGTTTTTAGCTGTGTTAATCGACTGTGAATGTATGGATATTAGGTTACAAATTTTAGGATCTGTATTAACTCTGGTAATTTAATCCGACAACATACATTTTTCCGACCGAAACGAAACGCGGAAGCGTATCAGGAATCGCAATGTGCGCGCCCTTGTGCCTTCTTAGATTGAAAAATTTGCATTTAGATTCACAAATTCGAAAAATAAGCTCATGAATATTTCATTCGCTAATAAAAACAACATTTAAACGTAACAACCTTATCCAGATCCAAAACAATTTTCCACTCATTTCCGATAAAAAAAAATGTTCATACAATTTAACATCACACGTCATATCCATTACCCAAGCGCGAAAATATCGAACGGCAAAGCGCGCGATCTTGCATCTCTCATTAAACCACTTACGCGTAAAAAACTCCAAGATTTCTTCGCCCGTGCCATTTCCTCTACACCGCCATTCTCCGCGCGTCTGTCAGCTGTCTCTGAAGTGCGCGCACACACAGCTGGCCGGCGCAATCTTGATAGCGCGCCTGCAAGCGTCGACGCCGGCGCGTGAGAATGTAAACTCCTATACTCGGAACGGGCCGAAGTGAAAAACTCGCGACTTCGAGCCGGACCACCGCGCTAATGGTTTTGTTATCGAGAGACGAAAATCAGAGTCCGCGCGAATGTGTAAGCGGTGGCATATGAATCACCTCCTCCCGTCGTCGACACGGTTCTTCATCCTCTATCTCTCTCGGCTCTGAGTCACCGCTCGATGTCGAAGGTCCCTCTCGGCGATTCCCTCTTGGGGAGAGGACGCAGTGGTGTATAGAGAGGCACGTAACCTCCGCAGAGAGCTCGCAGACGGACAGCCTCCCAAGGGAGGGGGGGAGAGTCTGAGGAAACGAGGCTGGATGAGAGGAGACAGGAGACTATTCGCGAGCCTTTCAGATCTGTGATCTGTGGAGCTCTTTTTCTTTATGAGTGCGGTTGGTTTAATTTTTCTTTGTTTTGTTTTGGAGGAATTTTGAGCTTTTCTTGTAGGTGTGTGAGTAGGTAATGGTGGGTAATTGAGGTTTAAAAGAGCCTTGTAAAGTTATACGCTTTTTTATGATGTTTTTTTATAATTTTTTGCTATATGGATAATATTAATGAATAAATATAAAATAAGAATTTTAATTAAACAGAATAATTTCAATGAATTTTAAACATAACGGTACTGTATAGCAGGGATGCACTTGCTTTGTATATATTCTTGGTAAATACTGTAATAAAATAACGTCTGAGAACAGTATTCCAGAAATAGCATGGAATTACAATCTAATCAAAGAAATCTAATATCGTGTAATCCATAATTTGCGTTAAAAGCTCATTTTATCCTCGCATTAACGGCCGGATTCTTGTTTGAGTTATTAAACGTATTTGCTTTAACTTGATATTTTGTAAAATTTACTTGAATTCAAAAACAAATTTATCCGCACATGAAATTAACATTTTTCTCACGTTGACACACGAGAGCTATGCAGTTATCCATTACCGGAGCAGTTTCACTCGTTACGAAAACATGTTTTTTAATTTACCGATGACGCGCACTTCAACGTAATGACACTCGAGTAATTTTATGACGCCCAGAAGGATGCAGCAGGCGCACTAAACGTTCGTAAGCGATAAAAATAAATAAATTAATCGTCCCGACAAAAAACTCCCCGGCTGTCCCGTCACTTGAAATGTTTACCTCAACGTCAGGATCAGCGGCTCTCTCCTATACAAATCCGCAGCTCCATAAGCCGATTACTACTTACCGCTAATAGTACACATCAGCCCACCTCGTAATCCCTCCGAGATATATCTATTCATAATTAGAAAGCATAATTAGAAAGTAGCTAGCGCTATTCTCCTTAAAGCCCGCACAGATCGAAACTCGCTCTACGTCCCATATAAATTCTTCTATCAAACATCAAAAGGCTCTTGGCAGAGCTCTCTTTCTCTACATACCCGCAACGGAAAGCGCGAGTGGAGTGTCGTCGCGCGCGATAAATCAGAGCGCTCCGCGGATTATAAAAACCGGATCGCACTTCCTGCGCGCCGCCGCGGCATTTTTGCGACTTTTTGCTCCTTTCCCTTTCTTCCTTTAATCCGTATCCCCCCCTTTTTTGCTCTCTTTCAGACACTCGCGGCGTCAGTGGGCGCATAATCGCTTCCGACTGCGAGCTTGTGCATCGAGGCTCTCTGCTGCGATCTAAAATTGGAGAGCGCTGGAAGTAGAAAGGGAAATTCGACATTTGCATTTCGAGCGCGCGAGCGAGGAACAATTACCGGCTGCTCTAGTGAAGCCCCCTTGGAGAATGAATCGGCGCGACTATTGTTGCTGGATTTTTTTTTTCGAGCCTTTCGCAGGAAGCGAGGTTGTTTCTTTTTGCGGATATTTTTTATGAAGTTGCGAATAGAACGGTGGGTTTGAAGTTATGCAACCTGTGATGTGGTTGCGTGGCTTGATTTTTGTATAATTGATGTAATGTGAAAGGAAGGATGATGTACTTTTCAAATTCGGTTTTTGAAAATATATTTTTTACTTTTCAGTATATTGAATTGTGCAACATCAGGAAAATTATGTGAAAAGATTATGCTGTCATTAGTATTTTATTAACTGCTTATTATCTCACTGCCGGCGCCAATGTGAATAATTTATTCGAATTGATAGTATTCCTAGTTTCAGGGAATATAAAAATATTATCAAAGCTTGAATAAGCATGCTTTGACAAAACTGACATCTAACTCGGAGTGGCGTGATACTCGATAAAATAATGTAAAACATTGTAAAACGGTGATTGATACTTGTCAAAATAAATCATTTCCGAATGCGATATCTAAGTACTTCTTCAATTTCACAACGATTTCACACTTACTCAACGAACAATCCAACCTTCAACCAACTCAACAAAGCTACTTTAACCATACACCCCGAAAAAAAAAACCATCAATCTCCATCACCACTAAAACAAGCGCATAAAACTATCAAAACTACAGCCCACAATCCTCCCGACAAGCCATAAACCAACTACAATACAACTCCGCTCTCAACAATGCGTCAAATTCTCCTCATTACCATCACAATTACAACCCCATCCCCTCACCAGCGCCAATCTAGCAAAATTTCGCGTGAAAAGCTCACACAGCCGCGCAACGCTGCACTGCGCGCACGCATACACACACTCTCCTCCTCCTCTCGGCTGAACGCGCGCGCAATTCATGCGTGTGCTGGCTGCACACTGCAGCGCGGAGAGGCTCGCGTGTGCGCGCCGGAGAATAAAAGGCCGCGCAATGGGCGGCCCACGCGCTCGCGCGCGCGCGCATTGTTCGTTCATTTGACGCGCCGGGCGACGCGACAAGAGAGCAGTCGTCGTCTCGTGCGTGCCCGCCGGCGATTTTCGCTGCGCTAGAGAGAGAGAGAGAGCTGCGTTATGGAAATTGTTGGGTGGGAGGGATGTGAGGGATTGAGAGGGATTAGAATGATGGGTTTTGGAAAATGATGGGGTTGCGAGGGGTTTTGGATTTTGGTTTTGATGAAGGGTGTAATGAAAGTCGGATTAGTAGATGAGAGTAGATTGTTAACGGTATGAATTGCTAATGGTTTTATTAATAATATTTGTCTAAAATTGCAAATTGAACGATCATTGTTATGGTTATTTTGAAAATTAAAGAATTATTATGCGTACAGTAACTCATAAATTGATAAAAAGCAATAAAATTCTCAATTTCCACCCACGTATTTCATCATCGTTGATTACACCAGAATAATTTTATTTCTATGATATACGTTCTAACGGCTTGAATAATTTTGAAATAATTCAGCGAGTTCCCAGAACTATAAAATTCAAAGCTCACTCGCTCAATATCCACCGTCCCTTGAACTCAGATCAAAAACTTTCAAAGCAGCGCGACGAGGAGGCGATTACGCTTTTTCAGCGTCGCGACACTGCGTCGTCGTTCAGCCACAAATCCGCAGCCGCGCTGTACTTAAGAAATCAGCAGACAGACCCATCCAAGTGCATTACCCAGCCAAATATATAAAGTCCAACATAGGAAATGCACTTCTCGGCCCACGCTCCGGAAAAACATCAGTTGTAATTTGGCAGAGTGGGAGGCTCGCTTCCTTATTTCTTTTTCCGCTTCTTCCCGCCGACTCCGGAGATATATATGTTTTCGTCCCGCGCGTGACGTTGGCCTTTCTTCCACCGGCTCGTTTAACGGCTGGCCAAAATGGCTTTTGTCTTCTGCCGAGTGCCAGATCGTAAAAAATGAAGACGCTTCGGTCTGATTTTTTTACTCTCGCGACGATTCTAGGAACGCTGCCCCCGGGGTTGTTAGAGAAAATTGCGCGACCAAAATTATTGCCGAGGAGATATTTTTTAATATGGCTGCTCGAGCGTCCCGTGAGAGTCGTGAAAAATGCGCGAAAGTTGCGTAATGGTACGGGACACGTGTGTCAGCTGTAAATTGTACGTAAACGTTGAGTTTCGTTGCGACAAGTTTATAGCTGAAAAATCTTTAAAAATCCTAATTGCTGCTTAGTAGCTGAGCCTTGGTTGTTCGTATAACAGCCGAGAGTCTCAGAAAGACCGCTACTTTCGACACATCTGCCCTTTTTTCTCATTAGTTTTGATTTACGACGACACTTGGTCTCGACTGTAGCTCCTAAAACTAACGCTAAAAATAAAAGAAACAAAACCAAATCCCCAAACAAAAAATATCAATCACTCACTGAACCATAAATTCCAAAACGGAACCTTACAATCAAGCAAATCCGTTCCCAATCAAAATCGCCACCCAAATTTCCTCCAATTTCCCCAAATCACCCAGCCATCGCAATCAGCCAGTCAAACAGAGAGAGAGAGCCTCGGCGCACATAGCCAATGAGCACCTCTGTCCGAGCTCGCGCGCCGAATCAACGCATATCCCGTTTCGATTTACCGATCCCTCCTCTCTCTCGCTGCACCCACACACGGCGCGACCTCAGGCTCACGCACGCACACATACGCGCACGTATCGGGAAAGCGCGCGGCGCAGGAACGAGGAAGAGCGGAGCAAACGAGATACGAGGGACGAGCTGATAGCGATATATATATATACGCCGTTGGAGTACGCGAGCGCAGTCCACTCCAGAGCGGAATCAACATGAAAGGGAAAAAGAGAGCGGCCGGTGTGGGAGCGCTGGGTTTTAATGAGAAAGAACAGAGGAGAGCGAGATGAGAGAGGAGGGAGAGATGTGGAGTGGATGGTGGATTTTTTGGGATGTGATAAGGATGGTTTTTTTAGTTTTGGATGGAGGTGGTTGTAGTGTGGTGGGATTTGGTGTGGATAAAGTAGTAAGCGTTGCTGTGTAATTGTTTGGCTGTAAATGATTTTATTGCGATGGTTTAATGGCGAACGAAGTGTACACTTTATGTTCTAATGTTAATAGCTATACTTAGCTTTAAAGGGGAATATGTTTGTGCGTATGTGTTTTTAATATTCTTTTAATGTTTTTTTCGTAAGAAAAAAGCAAATTTACTTTTGTTATACGATTCTTTTTTCTACAACTTGACTTATTTTAAGACAACATAAACGTTAAGCAACAAATATAATTACACATCTTCGATTGTTGCAAAAACTCATTAAGCACTCCAATACCCATCTAAACCCCCAGGATTACTCGACGACGGCCCATAATGAAACGGATAAAAGCGAACGATCCAATCCACAGCGATCAAAAAGAAAAAAAAACCCCAACCAGCCAGGAAAAAAAAGAGCAGACAGAAAAGCAAGGAAGACCTCATGGCTAGCGAGCGACAGAGCAGACAGTCGACAAACGAATCAAAGTACGCGCCAACGCCCACTCTAACTATACACACGTAGCCGGCGCGCGGCCAGCATGACCACAGAGAGAGAGCCGCTCGGCGCATCTCCCGTTCATTCTCTCCTTTTTCTCTATCTCGCTCATTCATCGCGCCCGCGACGACAATGGGATACATACACGCTCCTCTCCGTGTGCGGCGGCGCTTCGTCTAAGACACTCCTTCTCCTCTCGAACGTACATATATACAGCTATAGGTGTCGGCCCGAGGGGTAGTCTCTTCCTGCCATTGATATATACTCCTGCGAGTCGAGTGCGCTACGGCTTCTTTCTGTACTGTACAGCAGAGCGGCCGGAGCTATCCCCCGGGCGCGAGTCGTCGTCGCCGGTTATCCTCGCCGCGTATATTTCAATTGCTCTCGCGTAATAACAGGAAGGCTATTTATATTGATGGAATTGTACGGAGGAGGGAGGGAGGGAGGCGGATGATTAAGTATGAAAACGCGGGCAACTCGTGAGTCCGGGAGGGAAAAACGGCGAGAGCGAGGCGTTTATCATTCGCATAATGCAAGCGAGCAGATGTTATATGCAGCGCGGGAGGATTGAGGATCGGGGAGGGAGGATGTATGCGTGAGTGGAATTTCGATCGGTGCTGATGCGTGGTTTTTTTTTTGTTTGAGAGAGAGAGTGAATTAATGAGTTAATCGAAATTCAAATGGATTTTGGTTAGACTTCTTTATTGGAAGAAAGGAAATATTTCTGTATCTACGAAATTATGAATATTTTGTTATTTTCATAAAAGTTATTCTGAACAATACAATGAGGTGGTAAAAGTTAATTCGGTACATTTTATCTGCGTAAACATTACGCCCTTTCTTCCATCTTAAAAACACAGTCTGACAAATTTCTCACATCTCAACAATCAACGTGTAAATTAGCGTGACAATATTTACACACCAGCCGATAATTCACAATGTTTAATCCCCAACTAAAATTTCTCTTTATCACTCCCGCACATTCATAAAATTCCCAGTACGCTCTAATAAAAACAAAGCTCCCGCGCGCTCCGAGGACAAAGCCTACTCTTTCTCCATCTACTCATTTTCCTTGCCATTCCTCCCCCACTCAAAAGCCTCCGCACACTCAAACAGTCGCTAATTTGCTTAAATCCCCCATGTGCCAACATAATTTTCCAAGACGAATCCTCAATATGCACTCCGAGAGCTTAGCTTCTCAGAAAGTCACGTGTTACGCAGTCGAATCACGAGCCGCGCATCGCCCCGTAATTCCAAACAATGCCGCGCTTTCAAGGGTGGCCCTCACCGAAAACGCGTACAGCAGCGCGTCTCGTGAGCCGAGAGTGCCTCGAAAATATCTCCATCGGGAATAAAGATAAAACGGGCCCAACACCCGAGTTTAAATTTAGTACGAACGTGGAGAGAGGAGAGACTTTGGGGCAGTGGTTCTCATAGCGAGGAGCGCGAGAGCTGATCCTGACGCGCGGCTGTAATGTCAAGGTGCGGCCGGGCCGCTCTTTGTCATCTAATTATATATAGATGGAATTTGGGAGTTCTAGGAGCGAGCTAAGAGTTATTCGGGACTAGAGTTATAGAGGGTGTCTATTATGGGGACTATAAATTTGAGGGAGATTGGGTGTATGGAATCGGTTTCGTGATGTAAAGGATTTTCATTTGTGAAATGAATTATTTATTTTGTGTGTGTCTTCATAATTATTTTCTTTCTTTGCTTTGAATAGTCGGGAATTAAGTGACGCGCGCTGTTATTAGATTTAAATGCGTGTAGATTTAGGAATAATCGAATAAATTTTCTTGGAATTACTCAATACTCTTCTGCTGGGATTTTTCAGATTTCAGTCTAGTAATTATTTTCCGTAATTAGAGCTTTACTAACTACCATTTAACTAATAAGGAATTCATCGGTGGCTTTGAAACATAGTAAATGCAGTGTCAATTACAATTAAGTATTAAGGCATTTTAATTAATGCGAGGAAATTCTTTTCCTTTTCATTTCATGCAAGACTTGCTTTAGTAGGTAAGTGGTGCGATTAAACTGAGCATGCCTAATAATGTACGTATTAAAGATTAATTCAACGATGCACTTTTATAAAAGCTAATTAAAATTTTTCAGCTAATAATTTCATTATTATAAAACTAATTTATGCTCTCTTACAAATTAAATAGTTTCCTCAGATATACTTTTATTGAAATACTAATAATTCATATAACATAAGAAATTCTAACTGGAGTTCATCATAAAAATCCTTTGGCAAACCTTAAAACACAATACTTCAACACTACTCAAACCAAGCAACCTGCCGGCGCATAAATCACGCGCAAACGACTCACCTCGGAAATATAGTGCAATCGCACTTGCTTTTTTTTTGATGACGATGACTTTGCGCGCGGGCGCATAGCGGAATTCTCCGCGAATCGCGCAAGTTCCTCAAGCGCGCCGAGTGTGACGTATCAGCGGTTTTACGTTAACCTGCGACGCGCTCGAGCTAGACCGAATGTCGTTCGCGTCGGGAATTTCTCCGTTATCGCCGGAACTGATGCACTGTTGTGTGAACGGTCGAAGCTCTGAACGATAAACGCCTGATTTACTGCGTTCCGTTCCTCGTTAAGTTGCTTTTTCAAACAAAAAATGTTTTTTTTTGAATGAAGTGGTGAGTGCGTGAATGGAAGGTGTTTAGACTTTAGCGCATTTGCGTGCTAATTAATTTCTAACGGCTGAGTAGACTCACAACTCAGGTAAATTAATTTTTAGAAATGATAGTATTACTTTTGAACAAAACTGGATTATGAAAAAAGTTAATGTTTACAAACGCGTCGTGGTGCGAATTAAGCTTTACAATGTCCGTAAATGCCACCTTTTATCGCGCCATTCTGCGCAGCTGTAAAACATAAAGGTGCAGAACTTTGCACTGGCTGAAAAGATGCATTTACGTTGTTTGCACTTTGATTGGCCAATGACCGAATGCTTTTTGTCCGCGAGATGCCATTCATCCGTTGCATTACGTGGACGAGCTTTCAGTTAAAACCTTGCCATTTAAGTTCGCTTCTTTTTCAATCATACTAAAACGCTCGTAAACGCTTTTATAGTCGATGTTTTTAGAATACGAAGTGCCCCGAGACGTTCTAACGAGTGCTGGGGGAAAGCGATTAGCGGCTATGTGCATCAGAAATCAGATGCTTATTGGCAAATGAACAGCAGCTTGAGTTTTGTAAATATAAACATTATGTTTGTAATTATAAAATGTATTTTTTATACTAAATTTTTTTAATTTTTGATAAAATTATTAATAATAAATAAAAAAATTTTTAATTACAACAGTATTTTCAAATAATTTGTATAAACGCTAAAAATTAATTAAAAGTAAGAAGAAAAAACTGTCATTTCAGTGAAGTCTTTAAAGACGAGCAATATAGTGATTCATAAAAACGATTAGTTATCGATTTGAATTCCTCGAAAAGGTCGCAAAACTGTTTTTTCTACATGGGCTGGCTTAAAAGGTACCTGCAGACTTGCTAATGAAGAGAACTTTCGGGTCTTCCTAATCCGATCCATGGTTATTTCTTTTTGCTCCAAAAGTCTCTAAATATCGTGTTGCTTTAAAATTGGAAATATTAATACATTTAAAATAAAACTTTAATAATATGAAAAATTCATGTCTCGCTCTACTGAGCGGTGCTCTAACTAATTGCTTCAATAAAGCTATTTTTCTTTATTCTTAAAACTGGTTAATTGCTCTAATGAGACCTATCATGTTTTTACTTTTTCACAGAAAAACTTATTGGTCTCTTGGTAAAATAAGCCTAGGAAAAATCTAATTTAAAAATAAAATGAAATTATAAAAATTATTTATAATTTTATAAATAAGTATGTTAATTTTAATGTAAGCATATGTTACATATAAAAATATATTTTTATTGTTATATTTTACATTCGCAACAATTATATTTTTAATATATCACAAAATAAAAGAAGTTATAACAACCTAGAAGATTTTTAAAACATTAAATAATTATTCGAAAAGTATTACTTTTCTTCTAATTGCAGTAGAAATAGTTATTTTTCTTTTACTATAATTAAAAATAATATATTAAGTAGTCTAAATAGCTTTTCAGTAATGAACAATTATATGCTTTCGTTTTTTCTTTTTTCTTTTTTTTGACGCTTGCGCAAACATCACGGTGAATATATTTTGCCATATATAGAAAATCTGAAAGTAATGTTTAAATCATTATTTTTATTTTAAACACAACATATTCATTTGTTTTTGAATGATGAAATATATATTAAATTGCAAAATATAATTCTTATACATAAGTAGCAGCAGTGGTGAAACATTACTGCTTAAACTGACAAGATTAAAGTTTCGAAGCTACTCTGTCTACAAGCCACGTCGATTATTCTCGTACTATCTTTACACACTCACTTCACAAAATTAACATTTACAAGTCTGACATCACCAAGCCTCACAAACTAATAACTCTGAAAACCTCGACACCGCCGAATCTCCAAGTTTACCCTTTCACGCCCCACAGCTCAAGCCACCCCCAAGAACCAGCCAGCTCAAACAACTTCCTGCTACCAACTTTCCCAACTTCCAACGGAATCGCTTGTCCCAGTACAAAGCTCGTGTCGTCGCCCGCATCGTCAAGCCTTCAACGCCTCCAATATACCTTCCCATCAGTGAAAAACTTGCCTATCTCAGCAGCAGCAAAGCGACTCGTACAAAGCCGCGCGGTCGCAGCTCGCGATCGAAGCCACTGCGCGAGCGCTCGAGCAAGAAGATGGCCCGTGGCCAAATGGCCTGCACGTGCGAGCGCGCCCGCACACTATTTTCCGCAGTGTAAATAAAAGAGCCGCTTCCGAGCTATCCCCGTACGTACGGCGTCCTTAATCTTGCCTTTAACGAGGCCGTGAACTAGAGACGGCGTCGAAGGAACGATGAACTCGCTCTTCTTCTCTGTGCTCTCTTCTCTTTGATTATGGGGCCTGCTAATTTTCAAGGACGTCGCGAGAATGTATAAAGGGTGGGGCTAGATTGGCTTTATAGGAGGCTGTGGGGGAGAAGAGGGATCGCTCACGAGTCTGTCTTCATAACGCGCGAGTTTCGCCTGGTCGAGTTGGAGGAATGTTTAAAGTGCCTTGGTTTTGCGCTCGTTTAGCGTGCCCTGGGAATTTTCATTGACAGAAGACCGCGTGGTAATAAACGTGGGTTTTTATGGCTGATTGTGCATAGTTTAGGTGGATGATTGGAGGGAATAAGATGCCGGCAATTGAAATAATTGGATTAGGAGGAGTTTATGATGAATATATCAATGTTTTACTTATGTTTTAATGATTTTTGAGCGTTAAAGTAGTAGGTTTAATTCTAGATTTGTTAAAATATTATTTTTGAAAAATATTTGCATCAAATCGGGATTGTAAACACTGATATGAGTTATTGATAAGTAACATTTTGTTAGTTTATTTTGGTACAAAGCTTTCATTCTCTAGTAAAGTATTAACCGGATATGTATGATTTTATTCAGTACTCTTCTTCTGGACACGCATTAAAAAACAATCGCAGATATTCTATCCATAAATGAAGCAATTAAGATATCTTTCAATATTTTCTGCTTTTTTTATTTCTTAATCACGTATTCATTATAAACCCTATTTTTTTATAATATAAAACGCACAAGTGAATTATTCATGTGTAAAGAAGCAGATATAATCGCATATTCATGACTATATGCCCGCTGATCTCGAGCCGTGGAACAGCAAATATGATCCTTGTCATAGATACCGTAGTTTCATGACTGTTAGTCTCTTAAAAATTATAAGTACATGATTACTTCGCAGTTATTTCTAATGCACAAACGTAATTGCGATTATTTACGATAGGATAAGTACATCATGATTAACTGTATTCGATAAAACCAATTTTACTGCATATACATATAAATGTTTTTTATTTCCCATGCAGAATAACATTTTTAAGCCTTCAAAATTATATTGATCGTTAAATTATTTCATTTATGTTTCACTCAATTATTTTTAATTCGCCGATAAATCAAGTTGAACTGACATTTACCTCCCACCATTAGAAGCATTTTAACAATAATGACAGAATATAATGTATTACAAATTTTACTTTTATTTATCATATATATAATTATGCATTTCTAATTCTATTTTTCTTTTTGTTACAGGTAAGTTACCACTACTGTGACAGCTGTACTCGTGAGTTTAATGACACTTCATTTTCAGCACTAATTCACATAAGAGTGATCGTGGTGAAAATTTTTTTCTTACTCAAATAACCATTTCAAATCCTACTACTTATCATCAGCCATTAAAACAAAAATAGGCACTGCAGATTTATTCATCAAACATAATCGATAAATCGAAAGTAATACTGGTAGTAGGAAGCAGGCACGCTCAGATACCCCAGATCGCAGCCTCACTTACTAATGATTAAAAGCGACGCCCAGTCGCGGAGCCGACTAGGACAAAAGATCAGAAGAATCATCCCATCAAATGCAATTGGCAACAATTCTCTCTCCTACAAAGCCCACATTTCCGGGCCAGTATCGCACGTGTTACCTATATCCTACATACCTCCACACGCGTATATACCCACTCGATACCCTCGACTTTTGCATTCGCGAAGATTGAGACAGCAGAACGCTAGCTTGCGACTCTTACAGCAGCCTCGTGCACGCGCGTAATTGGGATACCCGGCGCACTGGCTGTTTTATATACGAGCGAGCAGATAATGAATCGATTATCGGGCACGCCTCGGGCCGCATTGTATGCTAATGATCCGGGCGCGCACGAGCGAAAAACGCACACGCGGGGCTATTATAATCTGCGTAAACCCGCGAGCGTACGCGCGCGTTGGATGCATACGGATGTGTATTGCGAGGGTTTAGGCGAGGGGTATTAAGGGGAATGGGCGAGAGGCTTTCTAGGTGAATGAGTTTTGAGCGGGGCGATGATTAGTCTGGATAGGTGGAACGTCTGGTGTGTTTTATGGAGGATTCGTGACTCTGGAATAAATTGTGATTGCTCAAAGTTCTGTTAGAGGTTCGTGTAGTGCTGCGCGTGTTTTAGGAAAACCATACGATAGCGTTTAATGTGAGATTAGAATAATGATAAATATTCATAGGGAATCATTTCTTGGTAGAGGATCGACCATATTAAGGGCAGAATTTCTAGTCAACGGATGTTAAAATGGCATTAGAATCCAAAATATGATTAATTTTCTGTCATGGATGTTTTTGACTTAAGTCTATTTGGTCAGGAACTGGGAAATGCTTGATGTTTCTTCTGATATAACTTTCGTTGCGTAAAGTTTCATTTAAAGATTGGGTAACTGAATGTGAATAGGTTGCAAAAAGTTTGGCATTGTTCTTCACGCGTGAAGTTCATTAAAGCAGACGTCATCTTTAGTGCCTTTGCGATCAGATAAAAGAGAGGAACAAATTATGCCTTTGTTATTTTTTAGGTTTTTTTCTTTTATTTTTAACTTGAGTCTCATGGAGTTGTCAGAACACCAGATTCCACAAGGTGATATGTTTCTTTATAGAGCTATAAAGATGTTTTGTCATGGTGACACTTTTTAGTACTGTAATAAAATTCAACTTTATTCAACAATATGTTACAAAATAATTGTTCTACACTTGAAACGGATTATTGCAGCGTATTTTCTTGTACATGAAGAGAAATTTCATAAAAACCTCATAAGGAGAGTCCATTAACATTGGCGAAATAAAATTTAAGTTGGTGACAAAAATAAGTTTCCAAATTTTTTCACTATAATGATAAAAAATTACAAACATATATATTTATCAACGTAAGACGATACATTATTATTTATCTTAAAATTTTAATAACGCTAATTCAAACTTCCGTTCATTAATTATTCTTCAAAAAGTTATATCACCGTTTTACCGAACATTACAAGGCGTCGAAATGGATTAATATCCACTTCACTCTCAAACTCATCGCTCTTCCGCAACTCGCAACTTCTTAATTAAAGCGAGATTGCCTCGGCCATACCTTTCGCAAAAAGTAAAAACTAAAGAGCCCTGCCCCGTCAACAACGAAAAAAGTCCAACACAAAAGGCCCGATCTGCTCATCCCACAAAAGAGAAGGGCGAACGTATTAATTAAGCAGAGCAAAAAGTTCGAAATAATTAAAAGAAAGGGGAGCAGGAAGAGCACGCATACACCGTCCCTGAAGAATGAACGCACCGCCGGATAAGTGTACGAAAAGGGACACGCAAAGTACCGTACACAGCGACTCCCGCAGCAGAAGAAAAAGAAACGAATCCCCGCGCATATACATCTCCAGGCCGGAAAAAGTCCTGCCGCTTTATAACGAGAGTAACGAGGCGTTTCGGCGCGAGCGCGCGTCCGCTCAAAGGCGGCTGCGATTCCAGATAGCGTCAGCCCTTAACACTTCTTCCTCGCGCGCGCCGGCTCGTTTTTCGCCCTTTGTGCAGCTCTTCGGCCGCGATGTATTTCATCATCGGCTCGAATCTCGGCGCTTAATTTTATAAGGAGGATTACGAGCTGCGCACACGCTTATACGTATACATGGGAGTAAATAATTCACGTCGATGGCAAAGTGAAGGAATTTCTGGGGGCGTACAAAGCGCCGAGCATGAAATTTCCATGGAGTGCTTGCAGCATCTCTCTGTGCCTTATACAGGGGGTGAGCCCCCTCGAGTCCTCCTTTGCGCTTCCTTCCTTTCTTCTCGCGGCAGCTCGACACACTGCAAGGGAGTGTAGGTTGTGGATTTTTTTTTTTTCATGGGTATCAGTGAAAGCACACCCTCCTGATTTTTTTCTCTTTTAATCTTCATCATCTGCCCCTGTTTTCGCCTCTTTTTTCAGGCGTCTGCCTCCTTTTATTATTATGGCTGGCTGCGCGTAATTAGTAAGCATTGTGCGCCGAGAGATGGATTTTAATTTTATACGCTTTGGTGCGCTTGTGTTTTTGGTGAGGCGTTTGTGGTACGTTTGATAGTAGTATTTTTGTTGTTGTTTTCTTGGTTTTGTTAACTTATTTTACTTATTATTCAATTTTATGTATTTAAGAATTTTATCTTTTAAACGTTTCTAATCGCTTATCTTCACTAAACCTAAACGTCCACAATAATTAATTGCTAAAAACTACAATTAATCTTCCAACGCCGCAAGAAATCTACACTAGAACGCGAGTGAAAGTCGCTCGAAAAAGCCACCTCAAAACACACTGCATTACATTATCGCGATTAATTAGCGAATAACGCGCTTATACAGCAAGCCCAGCCTTCACCATACACTTTTACTTATTGCCAACACATTCACCATTTAACAAAGCAACGAACCAACTCACCTCGCTAAACCCCCAAGCTCCTCACAATCTCAGCCAACAGGGAGCGATCCCACTCCCTTATAAACACACACACCGTACCATTCATACCCGCGCACATCCATATCTGTATATTTTATAAATAATCATCGACTCCTTCCGTCTCCCTATATCCCCCTACAGAAGCACATGCGCGCGCGCTCAGCCGTTTTACTCTTTCAGCTTTCCCCTCTTCTCTTCTCTCCGAGTCCGGTTCTCCGGGATTTATTCAGGCATGGCGCACACATGCTAGAGCGAGGGTGTCGATCCTGTATACCCCGCACCGAAGCTGCATACACACAGCCTGGCTTATAAACCTCCTCTGCCTGTTTGTGCGCGCGCCTCGCTGATGTGTACATTGCCTTATACACGACAGAGAGAGCTGGCTCAGTCGGGAAATCATAAGTGCGTAACTAACCGGCAGTTTGCGGTGCGCTCGTCCGTGGGGCTGGGGAAAATCGAAGGGGGATGATAGTTTTACGCGCGTGTATACAGACATTTCCACGCGGGCCGAATTAGCGGGGCCGAGCTTACGGTACTTGTCGCCGAGTCACCGTAATTGTCCTCTGCGCCGAAAATTTACGAGCGCTATGGGATCTTCCTACTTTATCTGGACGACTCTCTCTGTTTTGCCGCTGCACCAGTTCCTTCCGTCCGTCGCCTTTCTTTATTTTCCCTGGCCGCTGCAGCGCGCGCGTCTAAACTTTCTCTTTGTGGCCGGGCCGCTTGGAAAATTCGAGGACGGAAGCTTTGTGCTCTCTGCCTTTTCCCCGGGCTGCGTTTTTCTTTGTGGCGAAGCCAGGGGGAAAGCGCGCCGACTTTTCTTGATAGTCGCCTTTTGAAAGTTGGAAATTAATAGAGGAGCGCGCTGCGCTAGAGTAAGCGATATGGGCACAGAGAGTTTGGGGCGAGATTTTCCGATGCGTGAAATAACGGGCTGTGTCTATTGTTGATGAGCGGCTTAATAGAGCTTTGTGTCGATGTACACACTGACAATGAGTGTTGCGACGTACGCGCGGCCGGTGGTTTTTTATTCCGCGCTTTGTTGTGCCGAGCGTTTGCGTTTCTCCCGTTTTCCGGTAAACGCGCGTTGAGTTTGACTTCGGTAATGCGAAGGTGTACGGTATGATTTGAATGTAGTTGGTCGTGTAATTTTTTTATCGTTTTCTTTCTTTTGATATTATTTGGCTTTATGTTGATGTTTTATTTGATTTTAGGTTTTAGTCTATTTAGTGATTTTGAACTGACTGTTATTAGATGATCTTTTGACACTATAAAGAAATTATGCTTCGCCTACTTGCCACCAGGGCGCTGCCGGGCCCTTTAATAACGTTCGATAATTATGTAAAATCTCAACATTTTTATTATTTAGTTACAGTTATCTATATAATTTGACAAAGACGTACGAGGTAAATGTACAAGGTAATTTTTGCTTTTAAACTCTACATTGTTTTAGATATGTATATAGGCACTGTAATCGCACTATTTTCTTCGCGCGTCGTTCTGTTGACTGTTCGAAGGTTACCTCTCCCGAAAATCATGCGATCTTTTCGACAGCACTTTCGCGCCTTTTTCCGCGTCGTTTGTGGTTAGTTGCGTACGAACCTTTTGAAATGGCACTCGCGAAAACAATCATGCTCAGTCGCGCGACGCGATTTCCATTAATTTCGTATGCACACGTAGTCTTTTTGAGCATAGCGAAATCAGCAATTGATCAAGTGAGTGTTTATTCTTCTGATATTGTTAACTTTATTATCCAGTGCAACTGTTATGTGTTTTAAAATGTGTCGACTGTTCTTGTGCTGTTTTGTTAGTAATTCTCATAATCGGAGCAGAGTGGGATATCAAAAATAGTGTTACTTATTCAAGTCGGAGTTATTTCCTCCATACCAGATCCCAGTGTGGACCGGACACTATATACGGGCTGATTTTAATTGTAACTCTCGAGCTGGTTTCAGTTCTGATGCATTTACAAGACTTGGTGCTCTGGTGCTCTTTAATTATACGGTGTTTATTTTGCAAGTGTCAACGTCTTATTGAATGTGATAAGTTTCCATCAGAGAAGTATCATTAATTATTACGTTAGTTATCATTAATATTGGTAACATTGTGAAACCGAATAACCGTTAAACATCGTCTACTTACTACACTTTTTAAAAAGCAACAAAAGACATTAAAAAGAAATCAATCACCTTCAAACGTGATCAACACCCCACATTTTCGCCTCCTTTCAAAAACACTCGATCCGCAATCCCAGCAACGCGCTAAAGCGCAGCTGGTAATTGACGAAAATGGGCAGAGCCCCGCGATAAGGAAGTGCGCGACAATAGCGGCACGCTAAAAGCTATAGATTACATCTCGAGAATCGCTGCTGCTGCTGCTTCTGTCTGTTTCGAGGGGGTCGCGCCCGAGCTTTCGGGGGAAAATAGATTGACGCAAAGCAGCAGCTCGCCTCTACTGTATTCCGAGAGCGACCCCCCAGACGCGCGCATTATTCAATTTCGGTGGACGCGAGAGCGAGCTTTGACCCTTTCCGCGGAGGGTTGCCGGTATAACCTCGAGTGACCCGCCGTAGCAGCCGGTCCTTTGTCCAATAAAGGGCTGGAAACGGGATGAATTCCGGGCGCTCGGTTCGGATTAAAAGGGCGAACCGCGCGCACTCGCCTATATAGTTTCTTTTGTCGGGCAGCGCTGTAGCTTCGCGATGGTGCGGGGAGATTGGCTCATTAAAAGTTTTCCGCGCAGAGCGATTATATTGGACCGGCTTTGCTTGGGATCCCAGGTGGCTTTGGTAACGGAGATTTTCCGTTGATTGATCCGTGTCCTAAGTAAATTTTATCGGGGATTGAATTGCACTGCTTCGCCACGCCTTGTTATCTTGTTAATTTTAATGAATTTAATGCGAGATTTAACGATAAACGAGGGTTGTGTCTATAGTGCCTTGCAGTAAACCATTTTAGCGATTAATGGGGGAGATAATAGATGAGATCTTCTGCTATCTAGGATGAAGCGGCTGATATTTGTTATTGAGCAAAGAGTCAAAACCATTCATCGAAAACCGAGATAATTAATTTCTTTTTCATATTGTACTTCTCGAGTCACCCCACATATAGCAACAATCCGACCTAAAAAAACAGCGAGCCAAACTTTTTACCTATCCAAAAAATTAACCAAAAAAACTCATCTCCTGTCGTCACCACTTTATGAACCCCATCTTCTAACTAATTACAATTTACATTCCGTTACCCAATAAATTACCCCCGAGCCAAATTCACTACGCACCAGCCTCATCACTTCTACTCACACTCCACCGTCTTCCGCGCATAATACACATCTCTAACACACATACCAGCACTCAAAAGTTGTGGGATTCGTTCTAATCTGACCTGGATCTCAGGATGAAAAGCCAGCGCCGCACACCACCGCGCCTCATTCGCTAGTTGACCGCGCGCGAAAAACGTCCAGCCTTAAAAAAAAAAGGCTTGATTGCACTCAAGAAAGTATCACGCGCATACAGACACAGCTCGTCGACGAGCCCGTGACTAATCAAAGCCCATTTAAAAGGTTTAACCTTTGCAAATCTCTCGGAGCTGCGCCCGCGCGCTATCTCCCCAGCGCTGTCTAGCGCAAAATACACGTACACACTTTCTCCATATATGCCAGGCCCATAAATGCGCGGGGCTCTACCTATACATTAAAATAAATCGGACACGCGCACAGACGTGTATATACAGCCGAGGTGCTGTTCGACTTTTCTCGCGCTCCCGCACCGGTATGTATATAGAAAGAGCTCACGTGTAGCGTTAACCTTCGACCCTATCTAGCTCCTTGCTCTGCCAGGACTTGGCTGGTCTGTATTTATTATATATACACCGCGTCTTGGCCTTCGGGGATTGCTGCCTGCACAATGAGGGACGTGTCGTGCTTTGCGTATGAGCTTTATTGAAAAGGAGAGACGCGCCGGTGGCTCGGGTGTTTTTTATTTTCTTCTCTCTCGCCTCTTTTTTCGTCGTGATGACTAAATATTTCCAGGAGGAGTAAGACGGCTATGGGTTTCGTGTATGCATAATACTGCACCGCTGCATCGCGCGACAAGGTGACGCCCCACGCTCGAGGAAGCGCCGTTTAGGGGAGAATGATAATGGGCACGTGCTGGAGCGCGGCTGGTATTTTAAAAAGTCGACGATGAACTTAAATTGCACGGGCGCGCAGCCTTTTTCAATTTTGCTGCGTTTTTAAATTATGCGGTGCGGTTTGGTAGCGATATTTTGAACGCTGATGGATTTAAGAGTATAGGTTTAAGACAGTTTCTTTCTCATCGATAGACTTTATAAAAATGTGAACTACAAAATGATTGATAATGACTTGGTAACACTAAAGCTGCATTCAACAAATCTTTTGAAATTCAATTAATATCAAAATTAACAAACGAACCAAATCACGAACGCTAAAAAAACCCGCCAGCAATTCAAAACCCTTCCCAACCAACAACCCATAACCACCTATACCCTCTCAAGATACAATTGCAGTCACGGAAGCCCATCGCGCACCACCATATCAGAACCTACACTCCCCTACCCAGCCGCATTGTTTCTCTACCATTCCAAAAGATCGGCTCTCCGTGCACACAGCATCCAAAGGCGTCCTCAAGCACTCTCTTGCAAGTAGCGCTGCATTCCTCGCGCGCTCGCGATTCGTAATCTAATCTGACCCCGGGACAGCAGAGAGCAGACTGCAGCGCGAGAGAGAAAGAGAGGGAGATAGATACTCATCTGCACGGGACGTTCGTGTGCGCATGCATTATAGCAGGGATCGGATCGAGTTCACGGAGTCTCTCTCCGCTCCCTGTGCAGCTATATAAGAGCGTTCACCGAGACTGCGCCGCCGGTGTGTATTATAATGGGCGCGGTGCATTGACACCGGACCCACTTGACACGTTTAAGTGCTTGAATTCGAATTAGCCGCGCTCGCGCGACTCTGGGTCTCTTGAAAGCACGCGAGCTCTATGTGTGTGTGAGCGTGTGTGGGTACGGGCTTTTGAACGCTCGGTTGGCTGAGACCTGTGTCTAGCGATTTTGCCATTGTACGTTCGGATTATTGTAGAGCTGGTAGAATGCGTTTTAATTGTTGTTGGCTTGCTTGTTAAACAAGAAGGGATTAGAATGCGGACAAAGGCACGTTAGAACGAATTAATTGAAACGTTGTTAGAGCCTGGATTGTTTGAAATGTTTGTAAAGAAATAGTTTGCTCGGTATCTCGTGATTTATGCTTTCTTGAGGAGTGTGAATTTGAAAATTTATGAATTGAAAACGGATGCAGACTGTAAAAAAGACACATCTGATAACAGATGCCACTTGACCGATTTATCTAAGTGAATCATTCAATCTGCTCGAAGTTGTGTTTTTACAAACTGCACATGAGTAATATTGTCCACTCGGTCAAACGATGTATTTTATGTAACGAAAAGTTATTTATATACAGTTGTATTATCAGGACGATCTCGATTGAATTTCCTTTAAAGTTTTTTCATCGAATAAACATCAATGCAATCTTATCGTATTAATTTCCGAGAAAGTATCAAAGAAAAGGAGCCTATAGCGTTTAATCTCAAGTACATTTGCTAATAACACATCGAGGCAGCTTGTAATTTCAAAAATGCGAAAACGACTTGTGAACACAGTAATGCGCCATTAATTTGATCCAACTTTCAGTAGAAATGTTAAGCGAAGTTCAACGGGTTAAATTGCAGTTCACGGAAGAGCTTTAAGCCAGCTATACACGAGCCCAAGCCGCGCGCGGCAGCAAGTTGAGCAAATTTTCTGCATTATCCTCCGATTTTCATCTCTCGATGCCAGCTAGCGAATTATGAAATTCCTTCATTTGCGCTATCGGGAATAGTTGCAGAACCGCTCCTTTAGCTCGCGAAGAAAACCAGAAAGTGCGAAACACTGTATATTTAAAAAAGTGGCTTGCCAAACTACTATTTAGCGCTCACAGAGGCGATTGCAATCTCTCGAGCCCCCAGCTTTTTACCATAAACTCTGCATATACGCCCGTTATCTTTTTCTCTATTTAGCATCCTCCGCTGTTTTTGTTATTCCTCGCGAATTCATTAAGCTGCTTTCTAATTTGAATAAAGAATCTCGAATATTTGTTATTATTCTAAACGGCACCAGTTACCCAGGATGCCTCCGTATGTAATGAATTCATCGACGCGCAAGGAACTAGCAATAATTCAAACTCGCCCAAAGCAATTCTCAGGTTTTCATCCATTCCTTTTTCCCAAAGTATACACATTAAAATTCTTCAACCTCGCATAAATTACATTACCACCGAACAAAACAAAACCCCTCCCCTCCGCAAAATACCCAATAGAACCAAAACGCCCATCGCGTTAACATCTTCACAGCTCACTCCAGCCCCATTCACTGCTTCAATCCCTCCTCGATAATCGCGCGCATTCCAAGCAACGACGACGCGAAAACTATGCACTCTCCCTCCCGACATTTTCCCCTGCTCTCTAATCTACTACCCAAGCCCTACTATACATTTCCGTCTCCGTTGGCACGTCGCGTCCTCCTCGTCTTATTACCTCCTCGTCTCCGCTCCTCGATCGTTACACATACACCAGACTCTGTTGCGGCAGCGGATCTCGTGTTGCGCGCCGCGGTCTGCTCCTCTTTTTTGCCTCTCGCCTGCGCGCGCTCACGAAGGAGTCCGTTTCTCACTTAACCGGTTGCCGGCGCGAGCAGCTGCCCTTGCGGTATATAGCCGGCGCAGTGACGTTATTACTTAATTTTAGACCCAGCGCGCCCGCGCACTTTTTGCCGCTCTCTGCCCATTCAGCAGCGAGCATGCAGCTCATGTAGATTCTCTGACTCATTGAACGGCCGGGATGTACATGTGCTGTATTTCGAGGCTTGAGATATATGTATTCGCGACGTGGTGGAGATGACGCCGGGCGAGTGAGATCCGGGCCGGATATGTACTTTTTGATATGGCTATAGGAGGGTTTTGTTTGATGTCTGTTTGACGGGGCGTTTGTTTTCGTGTTTGAGTTTGATAATTGCTCGATGCGCGATAGGCCGGCAATTAGTGGGCCGTCTTTGAAATTTATGGATCTTGACGCGCGCGCGTGAGTAGCTGGCTACTTGTATTCAGCGGGTTGATGAATGATCGAGTATCTCGGTGTGTAATTATGATTATACGCTGGCTCGAATTTTTTGGTGTCGCTTAATGTTTCGAATTACTAGCTGTATTGTGCAAATGCATATTATTTAAGTTGATAAGAAGCTAACAGCTTCGGTGCAAGGAATATACATGTTTACTCGGAACAGCACCGAGTTTCTTTTCATCATAACGTTTATTTATAACCGTAAATTTGCATATACATTGAGATTTAAATGATTTCCGGAAACGATAGACCGTAAAGTAAAATGTGTTAAAGATTTTATCAAGCGTGTACGATGGAATAATATTTATTAGCGGACTTTTACCGCGTAGGCGATGAAGTATGCGCCAGCCAGTCGGGGCATAAAGTTTGAAGCTGTAAACTACATCAAGAGCCAGAGCCGCTGGTGTACCACTGCAGCCGGAAGAAAGCTTTTTCCTTTCTTTTTTCGAGAGTTAAAAGTTTTCCAAGTTCGGCTGTGTTATTGTGTTTATTAAGAAAACTCACGCGGTACGTTATTGTTTTTTCTTTTTACTACTTTTAGCAGTGGTACTTAGCGATTCTTAGAGCAAAGACAGTAAATAATATTTTAACTATTTTCTTTTTAATTAATTTTTTTCAGTTCTCAATTATAATTATACAATACCGATCGATAAAATATCAAACGTTCCCATCCAAAAATCCCAAAGCCCTCCGGCAAGCATCCCAAATAAAGAAAAAGATCGCAGTCGCCTCGTCCATTTGCGACATCCCCGTCTTAGCAGATAAGAGCGCCGAAGGAAATAGAAGAAGGCTCTCCCGCTCATCTAACCTCTCGTACAAATTCGTTTTCGGATTCGAGGCTACATGATGAATTGCGGTCAAGCGATGTCAATCTCCTCGCTCCAGCCCATTAGGGAGCTTACCGCCTCGCTCGATCCATGCCTCTCAAACTCCTCGTTTCTCTCTCTCTATACTCTCTTGGCTGTGTGTATGTGTCTAATAGTCGTCGGAGAGGCAAGGCTGAGAAAGAGAGAGTTAGTCGTTCGTGTATTATACACTTCGGAATTCTTCGGCGAAGAAGCACGCGAAAGAGAGCCGAGCTTCGTGGTGGTTAGTGACGTGTTTGCCTTTGTACGAGGAGTAACAATTGAGCCGCCGATATGTATAGGAGGCCCGCGTCGGCTATTGTGTGACACATCGCCGCGATATATCTATGAGCACGTATCTGGCCTGTCTTGTAATGAAGAGGAAAAAATAAAGTGGAGGATAATGCGCGCTGGTCTTATCTGCTGTGAACCTTGCTCGATGCCTGCGAAAATTGATTTGACGGCTGTTTGGGGATGGACAGTTTTCTTATCTGTGAAAGGGTTTAAATATTGTTTGATGCTTTTATCGATTTATTGTTGTTTTCGATTGATTCAAGTTGATATACTTCAGTGGTTTGATTAATGTTTGAATAAAGCAGAACAATCTTAATCTTGATTAACTTCATCTGGCTATAAACAAAATTATTGAAAAATACGAATAAAAATACAATGAATTAAAATAATTAGAAAAGAATCATAAAAAATCTTAATGAATAACACCTAAACAAACAATTACCACGATGAGTAAACGAACCCATAAAAATCAAACCAAAACCTCCGCACCACAAAATCGTAATTCACAATTAGCCGTAACGATCCCTCAAAGTAATCCAGCGACACTCGAAAAAAAGTAAATCACTAATTAAGAGAGGAAAGACCCTCGTGCAACTACTTTTTTTCCAATACCCAAAGACTCAACCAAGGCGCGAGCGAGATTGAAGTATCGTCGCCTTATTTCATCTTCCTGCCATTGGGGGAAACGAGGGCGCTTTAAGGGGGGAAGACGAGCAATATAAGGGAAAAAAGGCATCATCCAGGCGTGTTCGGAAGAGCACATAAGCCATCGCACGAGTTCTCTGTATGAAATTCCCGCCGGTGATCCAAGTTTCTCTCCCCGGCGCTCGTGCGAGTAAACTCATCGACAAATATTGGAAGCGTGCTAGAGAATATTGCACGTGCCTGTATATTGTTATTTCGTTTCGACGATTAATTTTATCTTTATCGCTCTACTGCGAATTCGCACGCACAACGGATTTCTTTTATGAAGCTTCGCGCGCTCGGCCGAATAATTCAGTCGCTTGTATGGGATTTGTTTTTCTTGTAAGAAATTTTTTCGTATAACAAACACGACGCGTATAAAAGCGTCGGTTCAGTGGTGCTCGCGGCAGCGTGGATAAAAACGTGAAAGCAAAATGAAGCCATAAAATCAAAATTAATTACGCGGCAAAGCAGAAAAACGCGATAGTGGGAGGAGAAAAAAAATGCATGTCCAGCGCTCCCGCAGTTCACAATTCGAAAACTTTCTCCGGCACATCGGCACCTCCACTCCCCGCACATTAAGGGAACGCCCAATCATTTACGCAATTACGCCCGCGCGCCTCGAATTACGATCGGCGCTATATATAAATACACTCTGGCTGTGTCGATGGAAGAAAAAAAGGGACGGTGGAATTAAGCCGAAAGTTACGAGTTTTCGTCGCTTTTGTAACTAATAAAGTCGTTTTGGGTTCTGATAAAGTACGCTTTAATCGGTATTTTATTAACGTTTATCGATACGAAATAAAGTATATGCAATACTTATTTTTACGAAGCTCGTGGCTTTGCGTTTATTTAAAGCTTTAATGCCCTAAAATTGAAGTGGCATAAATTCACTGGATCAGATATGCAAATAAGTAAATTTACATTTCAAGTGCTATATTATGATACTAAACAAAGCTTGCTTTCTTTGATAAAGCAATTAATGTATACAAATGTACACACTAAAATCTATTTATATACTGAGAAAAATAGAATAACAAATATTATTATATTATATAAGAGACCTGCAACATTTTCGAAAAATTAAAAAAATTACTATATTTTATATTCGAAACATTTTTATTAATTATTTGTAGCTAAACAGAGGATGTTCTATCGTTATGAGACGCAGTGTATAATAAAATTTACTATATTTGCTAGAGGTTCCTCCATAATACAATAATATCTCTTACGCTATTTTTCTCGATGCATAAAAGAATCCCCATAACAATCTAATAACCGCTCACTCACGCTCCATCAGCCCACACCACATTACAAGACTTAAAACGAGGAAAAACCAAGCAGCAGCTTTAGAGCCCATCGACCATAACATATCCACCTCTACTGCAACTCCCATCGTGCACACAACCCTATCTCTCCCCTCTCCCCAACCCAAAATTTCCGCTCGACGAATTTTCACGACGCACATCCGCGCCGGCTATATACGCTTTTCGTCGCGACTTTTCACGGTAGCCTGGGCTCGCTCTGTCGCAATGCGACGCGACGCGGAACGCCGCGCAGAAAGGAGAGCGCGCACGAAATTCGGAAACTCGCCGCGGCGCTCTTCTTTTTCACCGGGGAAATGGCACGGAATGTCTGTGTGTGTGTGCATGTGTGTGTATGTAAGTACGTGTGCTCATCGTTCCGTCTCGCTCCATCCTGTTTCTTTGTGCCTTTACGGAAGCGCACTTTGCGCGTACACGTGTTTGCCTCCTCTCGTGATGCCCCCCGCGTGACTCTATGTATGTGTGTCTATGTGTGTGTGTACAACATGAGCGCAGACGCTGGGTTTTATCTACTGTTGTGTGCCGTCTGCGCGCGGCCGCCGAGCGGCCCTTTTTTTCTTGCTCCGGCTTTTTTCGCATGCCGATTCGTTACATCCGTCGCGAGTCGTGCCGGCGCTAAATTGTGGTTTTTTTGTGTGGTAGAGAGGATGGACGAGGTTCGGAGAATGTATATTATTTTCTAACCTCAAATATTAGAATGTATGTAATTTCTTTTTTCGTGTAATACGTATATATGTTTTGAGAAAGAATCCATATATGAAGTGGGAAGTAATTGATAATGTTTGTGTTTTACATAATTTCATTGATGAACCATATAATATAATTAAGTGCGACAAGTGTTAATAAATTTTACTAGTTTTTATCAATATTAATAATTGAGAATATATGCAAGGGCACACGTTTTTCCAGTATAAAATTGTCCTTTACGGCAATGTGATTTACTCCTCGTATCTATCAGTCACACCTGTTACCGCCGTATTCAAATTCAAATTTAAACCAATAAAGCAATTTATATTCTTCAAGCTCAGTTTTCCCCTTACATTTCCGTTAACTTAAAAAGCAATTCAGTTAGTCCTGTAAATTAATGTCACTGAATATCGAATTTCCACAAACGAAACTGTAGCGACGTCAAATTCACTCAAGCAAAGTTTGCCCGAAGTTGAAGTCTAGACTTTACACAAACCCAGACAGGCCCGAGTCCCTTGGCTTTAATTTCGACAGTTTATCTTGACAGCTACTCCAACTCGTCTCAACAAAAACATCTCGCTCTCCAGCCAAAAGTAAACCACCATTCCAAATACGTTTCACCCCAAACCATAAAAAATCCATAAACGCATCCGCACGAAATAAAACATCACAGTTCAATCCATCCCCAATTCTCAGGTCGTTTCACCACCGAATCGAAAAAAAACAGCTCGCCGCGAAAAAAAATCCATCCCCCTCCAGCAATGCGCTCACGCCCACTCAGACCGCTATTTAGCCTCGCTTGCGCCCTCGCTTAAGCTTCCCTGCTCCCCATATCGAACCTCCGGCTCCGCGCGCACTCGTCTGTACTTACACACGTATACAGCACTCGCGCGCTATCGATTGTCGCGCTGTGGGCGAAACAAACCTGTGTACACGCAAAGGACCACCCTCTTGTGCGTATACACGTATACGTAAGCGTGTATGTAAAAGCGAGCGCGCGGGTGCGTTTGTCCCCGTGCTGGTTTGCTTTTGCGGTAGCGTAGGCACGCACACATGTATATGTGCTCAAGTTCAACTGCGTAATTGGTGCGGCTGCGATAACCCCAACGAGTCTGTGTGCGTGGTAAACCCTCTCTCTCTCTTTGCGTGAATGTTAGGGAAAATTTTTCCCTTTTTTTTTGAGGGGTGGATCGCGCAGTTATAGTATTCATGCTGGTGTTTTGTTCGGAAATTTGCAGAGTAAACGCGCTTCTCTGCTTTGCGATCGTCTGAGGGGGAGGTGGCGACGATGACGAGGAGGACAGGGTAAATGGATTTTTTTGCGCTCGGCGCCAGATGTACGCTTAATGAGCAAATATTTATGGGGTGATTTTCAGACTCCGGTTTTTGTACGCTCTTTTAAATGTAGTCGCGTGCGGGCTTGGAAAAAGCGCGCGAGACTAGTCGTTTTAGTTTAATGACGCTGGATTTTATAAATAGAACTTTTTTGTTGAGTAATATTTTACAAAAACTTCTTTTTACAGTGTGTGTATTTTATGTTTTGTTAATTAAATTTATTACATCATTTTATTTTAAATGGCAATATGTATATGTCGACCTAACTCTATGACAGATACTAAAATATTTGTGTACATTATGAAAAAAAGGCCTAAAGTAAAATATTGGTACAAGCGCCTAAAAACATTAGGCAATAAATAGTAATAAAACTCTCCAAAAATCCCTTTTTAGCCATGATCCTCAAAAAGTGAAAAGCAGCTCCGCGTCAATATTTGAAGAAAAAACACTCACCAAAGCAACGACCACAATGGCCCAAAAATAAAATTTCAAACCCGCATTTACACGCCCGGTAAAAGCAGCAGCTCCCAATTCTGCCTGTCCGCCCGCTTTCTTATGTAAATCGTGATTCGCCTCTTCGAAAAGCTCATCTCTTTCCCACGAAAAATCCTCGCTCCTCGTTCATATACCTCCTCTCGTACCTGGTCATTTTCAAGTCCACGGAAATGCGCAGTGTGACACATTATGCACGGTCACGTTTCGGCCCGAGCTCTGGCAATGCGGCTGACCGGCTTTTCGTGTAAGCGCGAATTTCAAGGTTCGAGCTCTCTCGGTTTTGCACTACTTTTTCTCCTCTAATTACCATATCTGATTGATTTATCAGGAACGCGGCTGCCCCTGGCGCTCTCGGCCTGAATGCCGGGACTATTTCTTGCGCGAACGCTGCAACGATGGAAATGCGGGGATTTGTTATCGGGTCAGCCTGGAGAGTTATGTGCTGGAAAAAATTTACATGATATTTATAGTCGTGAATTTTTTTTAACGCTGTAATCATCGTGTTATAAATACTTTTGTACAAATCGTCTATTGAAAATTTTCCTAGAAGAGTAATTTGTGATGAAGATCAACGATGAAGTTCAGCTAAAATAGATTCTTTGTCGTAGGAATGTATCAATCGTATTATTTTGCAAAAAATTTTATCCTTCAATTTATACTTCTTACACTTAATCTCTAGAACAATTATTAACTATATTATCCCCAACAAGACTATATCGTAACCTACTTCACAGCATAACCTTTATTTACCAGTGTCACAGCCGCACGCGGCAAATAATCAACACCCACATAAATCAGAATCGCCGGCAAATGATTAACTACAAAACAGAATTAATCGAAAGAGCTCGACTTCATCAAAACAACTCCCACCATAACCAACTTCATACCCATTCCTCAGCGCAAAAACGCCATCCAACGATTTTTCATTCCATCCGTCACGGAACGCCGAAATCCTTGAAAGCCCTAAAGTGGCTCGCGCATATATTCGACTCGATTGACATGCAGGAGGGGCCGTGAACTAACGTGAAAGCGCATGCACCTCCGGAGAGTGGACAGCCTCTGAAAAGCGCGACGGCCTGACGTCACAATTTCCGGGTAGATATATATCCGTCGACGTATGTGTGTGTGCTGCAGCGGCTGTGCCATTGTTCGATGCGCCGAGCGTCTTTGACAGTCGGATGATTTATTGCCTCGGCGCTTACGCTAAAACTCTCGGCTAACGCATATCCGCCCACGCGCCCGCATATGGCTTTGATGAGTCGCGCGTTTTCGCGAAGTAGGAGGAGGATGGATCGTTCAATTAGAGAGTCGAACGATCTATGCATTGTCGGTGATTGTTTATGAAAGTTTCGGCTCTTTGTCGTGGGTGAGTGGGAAAGCTCGGAGGTGGTTTCTCGGTGAGTTCGTGCGAGAGCTTCGTTATCAATCAAGGTATAATACAAAGTGAACGATTGTATTGCGTCGGCGATGATTTTAATCAAAAATTGATTTTTTTTTTGTTTGAAGTCTCGTCTTATGGGTCGGTGACTCGTGCTTTTCGCTTGAAAAATAACGATTTTGATGGGAAAGTATTTTAGGCGCGGTCGCTATGTCAAAAGACAATGGCTCTCGACGCTTTATTCAGACGTTTTAATGGCCGCGCCGTAGTGCCCTATTGTTCGACGTAAAAAGACTTGGAATTTTAGAAAATTTAAAAAATTTGATATTCCATGAATTGCGGGGCTGGATAGTCATTGTCTTTTCATCTTCACTTATGATCGTTAGTTTCGCGATGAGTAATAATGACGCGGTGATGTAACAGTGCATCATCGCTCAAAAATATATATCAAAATTAGTGACTTATTTATCCAATTTATAGTTTGATTGCTTTAAACGGTGTAATTGATTAATGGCATGAACCAGCTGCTAACTATCACGATCGTATCAGTCAAATTACACGATAATACGATATCAATTTTGAAATGTTCAAACGATAATATAAACGTTTGCAAAAAGGTTTTTGAAACAGCCTTTGATTACTGCGATTCTTAAAAGTTTATACTTGTGCATTCTACTTTTCTGTTGAATTTAATTATAGCCGGTCATTAGTTAGCCAGCGCACTGCGCACTTTTAATGCTGAGCATGAAGTAGCAGAGAATAATCTAACTGACTATAAATGATGTAACACATCAGTCTTTACCGAGCGTGCGAATACTCCATAAAAAATAACGGATTTCTCAGCTATCCGAGTGCTTTTATTATAAAATTACAATGCGTTTACAAACACTAAGAGAAAAATAGAAAAAATCACTAACATCTACATAAACAAACTAACGTGAACGTCGCCGATAACCACCCAAAAACTTTCTCAACACTTCCGGTTAACCCAAGGCCCTCACGTACCCATCCACCAGCATCAAACTTACTCGCCCCAAGCTCACAATCGGCATCCGCAATATCGATGCCAAAAAAAGCCACGCGGATAAAGAGACGGAAGCGCGGCGTTTTGGAGCTGGCGCGCGCGCATAGTTCCACATGGCTAGACCTCCTACAGCATGAAAACGAGTTTCGCCCTTTTTTGTTTTATTCCTCAGGCAACTGCGCCGTTGTCGTCGCGCCGCCGCCACAGCGTCTTTATCGCCGTCGTCGTCTCGTCGGATAAGCGTCGTTAAAATTAGTCGGCCGGATAACGAAGCCGAGCGCAGTGCGCTAGATCTCCGCGGCTTAATTTCCGATGCACGAGAGAGCATGAGAACGATATGACAAATGCTTTCGCGGCGATCGCTTTGACTGGAGAAACTTGCGAGTCTACGTGTGGGTATATGTATGTATAATCGCGTCGTGACGTTTTATGGCACGCTAGTTTTATACTCCGCTATTTTATTGGCTCGTTTATCCTGCACTTTTATATACACGCCGGAAATTATTCTCCGGGCTCGTTGGGAGAAAAAGTTTTTCGCGGTGCATTAGGGGAGCATAATTTAGATAATGACCGCTGCGATGGATAAATATGAAACAGTGTGGAAATTCTATACACTCGCAGAAAGCACTGATGACTTTTGTGCATCGAGTGCGGCCAAAGTTTCTCGCATCAACTCTGCGATTCGTTCCTTCGCCTGCAATTTATGAATCACGTCTACTAAAAATAAAGAACTAACCGGCTAACGGCCGGAATCATAAATTTGCGTAAAATTAGTGAGATTTGACGGTGCGAGTCACGTAGGCCTTTTTCCTTCCTGTCTCGCGCGCTCCTCTACTTAGCAGGCGACTCGACGTGTACCGGCTTCTTGCGCTCTCCTACTCTTTCTTTCTCTCCGTCGATATTTCAACGTCGCCGCTGCAGCTGGGGGTTATCGACTTTCCCTCTTCTTCTTCCCGAGCTATACCCGAGCTTCTCCGTTTGCTCCTCCGAGTGCTTAAGTGCAGCGTCGCGAAAGGTGACACCTTGACGAGCTTTTCAAACGCAATGACGTTTTGAAGGGGACGAGAGATAGGTTTGTTATGGCACTGGGTTTAGTGGTTGGCGCGCATTTAAATTGGTTAATGTATTTTAAGTAACTGCAAGAGCGCTGTAATTCGGCGTGGGAAAAAATTAATTAGGGAGGGCACAGTCTTTAATTTAATAAGTCGAAAAACATCTAACGCGGGTTTTCTAATTAAGCTGATGGAATTAAGCTTAAAGAACCGCTCTAATACCTCAATGAATAACAGAGTTGGCGAAAAAAATTCCCTCCTCACTTTCAGTTTTGTAACGTCAATTGCAACACAACGCGCCTCGTTAAATTTCAATCCTAACGACCAAATAATGCAACACACCGATCGGCATTCAAAACGCAGCGTCTAATCGAATATAATAAATCCCCGTTCCATCTACCCCGTTAATAACCACGCGCTCGAAAAACTCACTACGCAAGCGCCACCTCTTATATCCATATTAGCCGCTGGAGCTCGGCACACATAAACGCGCACGCGCATTCCTTATCCGTCCGCGAAAATCGCAATTGAAAGTCGAATCTCCGAGGTTACACTCGTTGATATTCTCCCGACGCGTCGGAGAAAAACTTTTCGCTCGCGTAATCAAACTATTCTCTCGCTCTCTATTATACCACCACGCGGGCGTGCTATTAATTATTCCCCGCGTATAGAGCGCGATTAGCACTGCGCCGTGTGTGTGCGAGTCTACATTCGTAATGCCAGTGCTGAAAGTGATGTCATGCAGGCGCTTCCGCATCCGCTCGTGGCGATGATGATGATGATGATGATGTGGTGTGGATCTGCACTCGAGCGCGCGGATTTCACTCGAAGCAGACAATAAGCCGAGTCGAGAGGCTTGCTGTCTGTGTGTTTGAGGAGCTTTGGAGAGAGAGAGAGAGAAAATAGAGAGGAGAGGTTGGAGAGGTAATGGGGGTACTAAATCTTTTGAAAGTGCCTCGGAAATTTAGGTTTTTAATGCGCCGGTTTACGAGGCCGGCGCTGGGTGCGGGAGAAATGGCCTTTTGTTTTCGAGAGCTGATTAGATATTAATTGCATCATGCTCGGTTATTCGCTGCGCGCGGTTTGGTTGTGGGATTATTAGGACTGCTTTTGAGAGCTCTTGTTTTAAAACTGGCGATGACGATTGATGTTATTGCTGTAATAGTTGAATAATTTTCGTATTCTGAGATTGTTTGCTAAAAATGGCAACTTTTTTGTTTAGATGCACTTATCATCCTTCACTTCTATTAACACTCAATGCTAATTAATGCCAGTTAAATATATACTCATTACATTAATTATCAATTAATACTAGTCTCTCAAACAGCTTATAATTAATCACCGCATAAGTACTCTAAGTATAGAAGCTCTTATTCATCTTAGAAGATGACTTATCATCAAAGCTGCTTATTCTCTCGCGACTTAACGGAATTTTTTCTCCTCAACTCCCTTCCTTCACGAAACACTTACTTTCTATGAAGCCACAAAAAACATTTATCCAAATCTTTCCATGACTCAACAAACCCAACCACAAAAATAAAAAAAAAACACAGTCCCAACCACCGACCCATTCCTTTCTGCACTCTAAAACTCTCCTCTTCCCTCTGAAAATCAAGTTACAACGACGCCCATGGGGATCCCAACTTCCAACCATTCCGCTCTCGCTCCTAGCGCCTAATTACCCCGTGCGAGCTCTCGGGCCGCAATACATATCGGAAACTCGGCTCGAACGGCTCGCGCGTTAACGAGGCCCCGGCTCTCTGGGTCCAAGGTCAGAGAGCGCCTCTATATACACTCCCGTGTCATAACTCACGTCGAGAGAGGCAGCAGGCGTGAGCCAGCCTCAACAATTGAAATCGCGTTCGGCCAATTGAAAATCCCAGACCTTCGCCAGTCTACGTTTATACATAAATGTGTGTGCGAGCGTCTGTATGTATACCATAAGGCCCCTTTTCGGTCGTTCGCAGCGGTGACGTCAGCTCGCCGCCGGCTGGTTACGACAGAGAGAAGTGCACGAGAGAGAACGTAGACTCTGGCAGACGAGCACTTTTACGCGCTTTTATCTTGCGTAATACGTCTGCGTGCAGTCCGACGAGTCGCGCGATGCGGCTCTCTGGAGAGAGATCAACCGGACGCGATTCTTTTTTTTTTTTTTTACACTATCTTGACGGCCGCAGGCGAGCGCGATACGCGCGAAATGCTTTCTTCGTGCGGGTGCGAGATGGTATTTAATGAGAGCGTGCGAGCTGGAGCGAGAAATTATGGGTTTTGTAGCGTTTGGTGTTGGGGGAGTGTTTTTGAGGTTTGGGTTGGGTGAGTTTTGGCGAATTTTTAGGATTTTTGATGGGAATGATTGAGAATTGTGATCGACTTTTAATGATGATTTTACTTATTCTGATACAAAATGTGGTATTTTGTCTCATTTCTTTTGATAAATATTAAGTCCGAAACCCACGTTTGACTAAATTTGAAAGGATCTTATTATATCACCTTCTGCAAATTCACAAGATAAATTGTAAGTAAATCTGAAACTTCCTGCGTCCTTATAACTCTCATGAATCACCGCCCATATATAGCGTAAAAAAGTATAAAATAAAGTTTATTTCACAATCAACATAATAACCTGAATAAATTATCACAATTTAATTTCATTTTAACGAAGAGAAAAAAGCAGTGCCTATTAACTAAAAGAAAAAAATGTTATTTATACATATTATTTAAATCTCTGTCTTAAATCCAAGTAAACATTTAAAGAATACAGGAAAGAAACTATATGTTTAGCAAAATATCAACAAGTTAGAATAACCCCAAAAATATAACCACTCTACAATCCTTTCCACACAACCTCACACTAAAAAAAAATTTTAAACCTCAGACTCCCACAAACAAACCCACATCCACACACACACCACCGCAACCATTCGCTCTCTCCTTCCTGACTTCTGCGGCTTTGGACTTATCAAACCCCTGTCACTTTGTGTTTCAGGCCTCGATGGATCTTCCGCCGGACAAGGCGAAGCTCCTGAAGCAGTACGACAATGAGAAGAAATGGGACATCATATGTGATCAAGTGAGTATTCATGTGTCCGCGCTCTCATACACTTTTTCCTCCTCCCATTTCTTTTTCTCCCGGCCTCCGCGAAAGAGGCGCCTTCTCAGCGCGCGGCCCTCGCGAAGAGAGCATCACGAGAAAAAGAGACACGCACGCGAAGCCGCGCATATGTATACGTACAGGCGCGAGGCAGCCCGGGCAATGAAGATGGATTTATGATCGTGAAACAATCAGACACTTGGAACTTGCGTCCCTTTTCTCAGTCATTTATTTTAAGAGAGCTTCCCTCTCGCGCGCTTTTATTTTCTTGTTTGCGCGCTTCGAGACGCGCGCGCGCGCCTGGTGTAAAACGAAAATGATATACTGGATGTAATGGCATTACTAAATACGTGTTGAGAAGGATTGAATTTTTGCAAAGTTAATATCGTTTAAGGATTTAGTTGGTCTAGCAGGAAAAGATAATTATTCCTGGAAAGATGGAGTGATAATTAGATGATGGCATAAGTCGTGGTTGGATGAAACGAGTACTTTATATTCTTTCACCGCAAATATTATTCTAATTAAACGGAATTGCTTTGGGGAAAAACGTTAAAAAGTATGAGGTATATAAATCACCAATTTTTCATACGCGGGAAAGGATGACGAATTTCCTCTTTCGGCTTGTCAGAAGAATGCGGGCAGCTCCGCTCTCTCGTCCCTTGCTTTTGAGCATTTAATTGTACGAGAGCACGCGATATTGATCAAAGTAGTAAAAGCAATTCAACTAATGTATTTTAAACTATGTGCCGTATATATTGTATTTTTTACTTAAGCAAATTAAATTAGATTTGAATTTGTTGAATATATAAAAAAATTAATAAAAAAAGTTTAGTACTTTTATTAAAACTATAATTATTGCGCAATGTTTATCTGAAATGTTCTTTTACGGCCTGTTAAAAAGTGAAAACTAGACGGTAAAAGCAATGAGTCAGTCAATAAAATTCAAACAAACCGCCAAATAATTAGCACGCCATTGCGCTAAATATAATTTTAATCGCCAATAAATTCATCCTTTCCCAAGCGACTTTTACAATAATCGAAGATTTCTAACGGATTAAAATTTACGTAACGCCGCGTTACACCGATAAAGCAGAAAATTAAAACCTTTTACTACCATATTAAACGCGTAATTGGGCCGATAAATTCCAATCGACAGGGCCCGTAAAAGTCGCGTGTCCGATAATCCCCGCAAACTCTTACAAGCCCGCTAAAAGCCATTAAAAAGCTCGGCGCTATGAATGGTCCCTCATTACACCAGGCTCGGCTCCTCATCCATCGGATTTCAATGAACCGACTCGATATTAATTTCTCTCTTAATCTCCGAGTTTGTAAAAGTCGCTGCACCTACGCGACTCTGTAATTGCGAGGTGAAAGTCGCCGAGGCGCATAAATCGTCGCGTCGTTTTTGTCTGAGGTTGTATATGGATGTTTTGGGTGATGGATGTGTAAACGTCGGCGTGCTTCGCTTTTTGTTATTGTTTTCGCTGAGTTTTATCAAAATGATGCGCGCTGAAAACTGAGATGCCGAGCGATTCATGTGCACTTTGTTGTAGGTGCATAGAATGCGTGTGTGTATGCATTGACTTGTCGAGCTGGTTTATGATGTGCAGACGGGTTTGGCGTGCGTTGATGAGATGTCGTTTATTGTTTATGATTTTTAATTGTGCGATCGTTTTTGTTTGAGTATATAAAACAATGTTGCAACTTGATTATTATTTTAATATTGAAATACAAGTTTTTTACATTAAATGCGGTAACGATTTATGCAGCTCATAAAATTTATTGAATCTATTATTTTTGTAAAAGAATACAAAGCATTCTTATTTTCACGCTAGGTAAAATTAACGATTCGTTATTCAAATAAAATGCAACCTTATTGCGTCTGACTCAGTAAAATCTCTTAAAATTGTTTGCAATTTGTTGCTCCTATACTCAATCGTAATCATTCCACTATTACAAAAAATCGTCAGCACTTTACAAATGCCAACCTGATACACTCATAAAAAAACCATCCCAATAACCAATCGTACCCACACAAAAACCCAAGTTTAAAAAACAACCCAAAAATCTCGTCGTAAAACCGATTCCAGCCTTATATTTACCCACACGTATACACACGCTGCACAGGGGCCAAGAGAGCGCAAATCGAAAGGTACACACACTGCACACACAGCCTCTCATTCTCTCTCTCTCTCCACAGGCTCGAAAGGCTCGGCAAATAAAGCTCAGGATGTGTTCACGGTTCGAACGTTATGTGCACTCCCGGTCCCTGACACCAGGCGCGCGCGCTCGTGTTTTGAAAGGGCCTCTATATATACGTGTGTATGTGTGACTATATACGCGCTGAGCGCATGTGCGGGTAACACGAGACGGATGTAATGCAAGCCGCGCTATTATACGATGCAAGAGAGCCGGGGAGCCTACGAAAAAATGCGCAGCATCCCTCTCACCTCGGTCCCGAGAGCCGCGCGCAAGCCTCTATCTCTCTCTTCTTGTGAGCCCTTCTACGAATCGCCGCCGTGGCCGTGTCTATAACCGGAATCTTTGCCGACGAGGAAGCTTTTTTGCCGGCGAGTCACGAGAGAGAGAGAGAGAGAGAGAGAGAGAGAGAGAGAGAGAGGCAAAACCAAAGAGTGGCCCCGAAATTTACTGATACGTGAAGCTGTGAAGGTAATGTGTGTCGCGCGCGCGAGTTGGGAGCTTTGGAGCTGGGGATTGATTAGAGGTCCGTTATTTGGTTTGAGGATGTGGAAATGGAGGAGTTGGGAAAAAAAGGATTGGGCTTTGCGGTTTTGAGAGGGGGAATACAATTGTTTTTAGCGGTGCGGTGTGGTGTAGATAAAAAGTTACTTTATAAAGTTTAAGGAGCTCTGAGTGATCGTAAACAACTTTTTTTTATGGCAAAAACGTTAAACTTTTTGTTATGACTATCTTTAGATTAAATATTTTCAGTTCTAAATTAATTTTAAAGTAGTTTATAACAATAACAATTTAGCTATATTTTAATATGAATTAAAACCTTACTTTTCTCACACAACACCAAAGCTCTTCAAAATATTTGTTTTTAAACCTTCACCTCCAAATCCCCAATCTAAATGCATCGATTAAATCCACTCCGATTTCCTTTCAGTCCCTTAAATCTCCGATCTCCTATGTATATTTCTTTTATCTCGGATAAATTTGAATGTGAAAAAAGAATGACTTTTAGAGAAGACTGCGCGACAGCGTGTCGGCCGCATAAGTTTAAAATGCAAATGTTCGATTTCAGGAAAGGGTTCAAGCCAAAGATCCGCCGTCTCACTACCTGGCGAAACTGCGGACCTACCTGGACCCCAAAGCATCCAGGAGTCATCGAGTAAGCAGCGACTCTACATCGTTTTTTTTTTTTTCGTTTATTATTTTCATTTCATTTTGTTTCCTCGTTTTGTTCATTTACTTTTATGTTTGTCAAGTTTTTGCTGTATGCTCGATTTTTTCATTCTTTAAATATAATAAATTTAAAAAAAAAATTCATTAATTATTTAAAAGCCATACAATGAATATTTTTAACTATGTTTTGATGTACGAATTTGAATGTGCATCAACGGCAACTTTTTACAATGTTTTTAAAAACTTTCATAAAATTCAAAAAATCGAGCTAAAAATTTTCAGTTTGTCATTTATTTCCATTTTACTTCATTTCGTCAACATTAAAAGCCTTTTATCAATCAACGAGGACAATGAAAGAGAAATAAGTTACTAATCATTACACACAGTCGTATCGTTTCCTTACGTTCTTCCAGAAGAGGAAGATGGTCGGCGAGTCGACGTCGACGCAAGTGCTGCGGGACTTGGAAATCTCCTTGCGCACAAATCACATTGAGTAAGCAAGTTATAATTACCTTTTAAAACCCCCCGACTACAGGCCAAGACCCCCCCCCCCCCCCCTCCTCCCTTCCCTCCATCTCTCTCTCTTCCCCTTTCCTTTCTTTTCTTTAAAGCGCGGAGGAGAGAGAGGAAACCCCTTGGGGGGAACCGGCTCAATTTCTCCGCGCAAATTTATGCGGGGTGCACGAACTCGCGTACGTTCGGTAATGGCGCGACGTATTTTTCTTGCTGAAATTTTCATTTGCCCGACGTTAAAGCGCGGATGAAGAATCTCGGTGTGAACTCCGACCTTTTATTAACCCTGCTTTTATTTTTATTTTTCCCGGCTCCGGGAACTTTTCGAGCGGGTTTTATGAGCGATGAAGCTTCTTGGGATGTTCGTGGAATTATTAAAGAGGGTCGGGTGGGGAATGTTTGAATTCGCGATCGAGGAACTATTTTGTGCGATCGTATTAACTTGTATTTTTGATTGGATTGGAAAAGCAGTTATTAAAAAGATAACTTTGTTCATTTATCATTCCACGAGTTATCTATATTTTAATCGACTTTCAATTTTCTTCGGATATACAAGCATGCCTATTCCACTCCGCTTCGTATTATAAAGAAAAAATCATCATGATTTATTGTAGTCCTACCTATAATTAAGTTATATCAGCAAGCACGTTACAACCTTACAACGCGTTATTAATACACCCGGAGCCATCGATCAATTTCACACTCCCACTCGGAACTCGCAAACAATAAAAACTGTCGTATAATATTCCTAATTAATAATCCCCGACGTGATCGATTCCACTTGGCTGAAATTCCGTGATTTCTCACGCGACGCGGAGATCCATAAATCAAAAATTTATAACGTCACGAAGGCTTCGGTCACGTTTCGGCACGAGCGACACGTGTAGCATGCATTTTTTTTGTGCGATTGCAGATGGGTCAGAGAATTCCTGGACGAGGAGAATCAAGGCCTGGACGCCTTGATAGACTACCTCAGCTTCAGATTACTGATGATGCGGCACGAGCAGCGGCTGCTCGAGTCGAGAACTAACTCAGAGGAGAGACTGCAGTCGACGAGTGAGTGCATTTTTATTTAGCGGAGTTGTTGCGTTGGTTTTTTACTTTTTTTTTTTATTTTTTTCCTTGTGTGTTGAATTTTTGATTGAGGCAAACTTGTTTGTCTCTTAATCATATATTCAATATAAAACGCTATAGACAAACTTGTTTGTGCATATTTGATAAAATAGGAAGTTAACGATTAGGTCAGATATTTGACGGGTATTTATAATAGCAGTGTAATATGTCGTCTACGGTATTTAAGTTTTTGTTCAAAGATTTTTTGTTATTACAAAAAGATGCTTCTTGACATCATTTCTTGATATAAAGGTGATAATTATGTCAGCAGAGATTTTTTTTATTTTTTTAAATTTCTTAAATTGGTAGATTTTTTAGTACTTATCTCATGAACGTTTTATAGCTGCGGTTTTTATGTGTACAATTTTTTATTTTGCTGAAATAAATTTTTTACGATTCCTGACGTTGAAATTAAAGTCAAGGCTATATTTTAAATTTATCGAGTACGTAAACATTAAATATGTAAGTAAATAAGAAATATATAAATGTAGTTTTCAAGAAATGTAAATTAATTATATCAGGAAAAATTATATACCTAAACTAATTTTTAAACATTATTATTAATATTAATACAAGGCAAACATATTATCGAATATAAAAGCACCTGTTGAATGTTTATTTGCTATAGTTAAAATTTAATCTCTTAACCAATATAACTGACATTTTACGCTCACCCGTCAACCAAATATGAGCAAATTGTAGCAATACGTTTAAAATATTTACATTTTATATAAAACCCATTCTCTCAACAAACGTAAGTTTCACCATTTTTTCCGCCAACCAAATTTTGCAATTACTCACACCCCCAAACACTTCCCCTCCAACCTCAAAAAATCCACTACCTTCATCAACTACCACCCCACAAACCCCATAACCAAGTCATCAAACCTTATCTCCAACCCCCACTCGCTTGCAAAAAAAAAACCACTCAACCAGCTCGTCGATACCTCTTCTAATAAGCATCTCTCTCTCTCGCTTTTTGTTCATCCCCGTGGCTCTCTTGCAGCGGGAACAGGTGACACCTCGCCGCTGAATAATGGATGCCTGAGGCCGCCGCTCCACGAGCTAAAAGATAGCCCCGGCGTGAAGAGGCGCTCGAGGCATGTGGCGCGCCTGAACATGGGGGAGGCTAAGGACGACATACACGTTTGCATACTCTGCATGCGTGCCATCATGAATAATAAGGTGAGCCTATACACTCGTGCGCGCGGCTTTGTCAAACTCGCGAGCGCGCTGATTGGACCGCGATGATAAAACGCGCGCGCTTGCATGCGGATAGCTCGGGCTTTGTTTATATAGAGGACGGGGGAGCTTGCGGGGGATGATTAATGAAATGCTGGGGCGTGTGGGAATGTTGCGATTTTTTGGAGGTGAGGATGGGGTTGATGGTTGTTTTTAGGTTAATTTAATGTGGTTCGCTTGTCTTGTTTTTTTTTGTGATTTATAGCGAGGTTTGTTTCTAGTGTGGATTTGAAATTTAATTACGAGGGTTTTGCTTAATTAAGACTAGTTGTCAAAGTTAGAAAATATTTAATATTGTGATTACTTTGTTTTCAATTAAATTGCTAACTTTCGTTAAACTTTTTATAAATAACAACTTGGAATTCTTAGGTGTTAAGAATATAAAAGTTCGCAATTTAATTTATGTTTAAACATATTAATGAATGCTCTCTAGATTGAGCAGTCGAGTGGAATTTCTGATAGTGTCTGGGTGACTGTGTAAAAGATGTCAGTAAAAGATTCACAATATCGTAGAAATAAACTTTTGCATTTCAAATTTTCAAGTTAGATATTAAAGATCTTATAAAAATATTAAAAAATTAATAAAAACTTACATAACAAATAAAGCAGAAAATTCGAAATAAATTTAGCCTCAGAAATTTGCACAATAGTTATTTATGAGGCAATATATTATTACCCATGTATACAACAACCCGTAACAAAAATAGAAGCATAAATCAGTTTTTACGTGGTAGCTCTAATAAATAAACTTTATCCCCTCGAAAATAAAAATTTCGACCTCGTAAATTTTCAGATTAACACAATATTCTTAACATTATAATCAAACGAATAAGCAACTCATTAACCAAGCAAAAAAATTCCTTCCAGTACGGCTTCAACATGGTGATCCAGCATCGAGAGGCCATCAACTGCATCGCTCTAAGCCTCATGCACAAGAGCCTCAGGTGAGTCTCCTCCTCTCCCTCAAACACACATATCAATATTTGTCCTGCCTCTCTAACCAACAACGCATTTTGTATCTTGTCCCAACAATGCACAGAACAAAAGCCCTCGTGCTGGAGCTGCTGGCTGCCATCTGCCTCGTGAAAGGAGGCCACGAGATCATCCTCTCGGCGTTCGACAACTTCAAGGAGGTCTGCACGGAGAGGCGAAGATTTACGACCCTCATGGAGTACTTCACCCAGTACGACAGCTTCCACATCGAGTTCATGGTGGCCTGCATGCAGTTCGTCAACATAGTCGTCCACTCGGTCGACGACATGAACTTCAGGGTGCACCTGCAGTACGAGTTCACCAAGCTCGGGCTTGACGAGTACCTCGAGAAGCTACGACACACCGAAAGCGAAGATTTGCAGGTTTGTTTTAATGATTTTGTTCAAGGTTTTTGTTTATAGAGTTTGGATCTGTAACTGAGAAACTTTGTATGTAGGTTCAAATCTCAGCTTATCTGGACAATGTGTTTGATGTGGCTGCTTTGATGGAGGACAGCGAAACAAAGACCGCAGCTTTAGAAAAAGTCGCCGAGTTGGAGGACGAGCTTGGACACGTAAGTAGCTCCTGCGTTTAATTTAGACATTTTGTTGCAGTATAGGTATTGTAGAGTATATAGAATAATAATATTTGGAATGCTATTTATAGGCGCACGACAGAATGGCGGAGCTGGAAAGGGAGTCGCTATCGAAATTGGCGGAGCTCGAGACCGAGCTTGGCGCGATGAAGGTCGAATACGCCGAGGCGCTCGAGGCCCGCAGACTAGTCGAAGAGGAGCTTGCCGCTCTTAAAAGGCAGAAGCAGGATTCCGCAAGAAGGCAGAGCGTTTTGGAAAATAAAATTATGGAGCTGGAAACTCTCACTGGCACACTTACGAAAGGATCTTCAGGTAGTAAATTTGCTGCGCTCCGCCGTCGAGGCGAATATATAAAGATCGAGATAAAAATATTCTTTTATTATTTTTAAGTTTATTTGAAAAGCATCGCCTTATTTAATTTTTAATTAAATAATGTAAAACAATTACTTTATAGTGTATAAAAATAAGTATACAAATTAATATACAAATTGTTTATTTGAACTAGACTTATTAGTTGGCAAAATTAATTTATATTGAAAATTGCATTATAAACTACTAAATTTTACTTTCGCATACAAAACTTACCCGACCATTTGTTGAGCAGCCGCCAATCTTCGTAACGGTTCGGTCACGACCTCGCCAGTCTCGGACGGTCCAGTCCCGGCGCTGGGTAACTCGACGTCGCCACAGCGAGAGACACCGCCGCCCGCGCCTGCTCCACCTCCGCCGCCGCCACCGCCGTGTCCACCGCCGATGCCCATGGCCGCCCTCGGCTCAGCCGACCACAAACCGCCTCCTCCGGTTCCGATTCCACCACCGCCTGCCGGCATGATGCAGGCTCCAGACGGTGCGATGACCATTAAACGAAAGGTATACGCTCACACAGTAAAAAAAAAAATGGAAATTAATTTTAATCTTAGCGATATTTGAGAGAATGAGAAATTGTAATGATTCTGTCGTATTTATAGGTCCAAACGAAATATAAACTACCGACATTAAATTGGATCGCCCTTAAACCTAATCAAGTACGAGGTACCATTTTCAACGAGCTGGACGATGATAGGCTACACAGTTACATCGATTTCACGGACTTTGAGGAGAGATTCAAAATCGGTCTTGGTAGTCACCTTACGAATGGTACCAACGAAATCGACGGTCTGCAGAGCTTTCCCAGCAAAAGATTCAAGAAACCGGAGAATGTTTCTCTTCTGGAGCATACCAGATTACGAAATATCGGTATGAATTTTTGCTTGAATGTAAAGTATGTTTATTGTAATTTGAATACAGGTTCTAATTACTGCTTGCGTTACCTTTATAGCTATTTCACGAAGAAAAATGGAAATGCCTGTAGAGAAAGTTATTACGGCAGTCAACGCACTCGATCTTAAAGTTCTTTCATTGGAAAATGTGGAATTACTACAACGAATGGTACCGACAGAACAAGAAGTAAGCACACTGATATATAACTTGTTTATTATTTTGACTTTTTTGGGCCAAGTATAATTATATCTTAAATTTCTTTCAGACGAAAGCGTACCGAGAATACATCATCGAAAAGAAAAATGTCAATCTATTAACTGAAGAAGATAAATTCTTATTACAACTTGGCAAAGTTGAAAGGATATCGACAAAATTATCCATTATGAATTACATAGGAAACTTTTTCGACAACGTACATCTTATCGCTCCCCAAATACATGCTGTGATATCTGCATCGAACTCAGTTAAAAGTTCAAAGAAATTAAGAGCGGTTTTAGAAATAATTCTTGCCTTTGGAAACTATTTAAATAGCAGTAAACGTGGTCCTGCATACGGATTTAAGCTGCAAAGTTTAGATACACTTTTGGATACAAAATCGACTGACAAACGAATGTGCCTTCTGCACTATATTGTGGCAACAATTAGACTAAAATTCCCTGAACTCATTAATTTCGAATCTGAACTGATGTATATCGATAAGGCTGCAACAGGTATTAATTACAAACTTAGTTCTATTAAAGTTAAAATATCTTTGACGTCCAATTAATTTTTTGCAAATGTTTTAGTATCTCTTGAGAATGTAACGACCGATGTGCACGAGTTAGAAAAGGGTATGGATCTCGTTCGTAAAGAGTTCGAATTACGCGGCAAAGAAAAGCACAATACTGTACTTCGAGATTTCCTCAATAACTCAGAAGAAAAATTGCGTCGATTAAAATCTGACTCACGCGCCGCAGGAGATGCTTTCAGGGAGTGCATCGAATTCTTCGGTGAAAGCCCCAGACAAGCTGATGCCAATACGTTCTTTTCACTTCTCGTTCGATTCGCAAGAGCATTTAAGGTATTTTTATTATAATTCTCTTTTATATTATAAAAAAAAGGATATTAAAATCTACATTGTTTGTACAGGCTGCAGATCAAGAGAATGAACAACGAAGAAGATTGGAACTGGCGGCTGCGGAAGCTTTAAATACATCAGAGGAAGTCATTAAAAGAAACAAATTAAACCAAAAGAAACAGCAGGTATTTAATAATTATATTCATTTTATTGCTTATGATATTTTATTAGTTTATATACTGTTATTATAATTTTTCATCATGCATGTTTTGCTTTGAGTGATCATAATTTTATTATTTAATACTTCAATCATTGCAACATGTTGCTCATTTTTGTCTTTCAATAATTTTGTATTTAAAACAAAACTTAAAACACAAATGTATAAGCATCAAAATTTTTTTAATTGAAAAAGCTTTTCTCTGTCAACATCAATGCTTAGATTTATTATAAAACTTTATACTTTATCTAGCTTTTTTTTACCTAATCTACAGTGTTTGGTACAGTAAATTTAATATATACTAACAAAAATGTTTGCTTTTATTCATTCTAATCATTAACCGCACTAATAGCTTGCTGCTTTATTATTCATTCTGCATGTATTTTTCGTTTTCATACTCCACACTATTCACTCTTGTTACACTTTCTACTCGTGATCACGAAAACGATTTAAAAACCATCTTGTTCTAAGCACGTAAAAAGGGGTAGCGTATCTTTAATGACTAAAAAATCTATTCATAGTTGTGATTTAAAACGATGAATAAATACATTTCAACCTAAGTGTACTATTTGATAATAAATATTGAAATTTAAAAAAGGGACTCATTCGATCTCTGCATGTTGTGAAACAGCATGAGTTATTATACCGGGGTTTCCAAATGAGTGTGCCAATAAATTGATGATTAATTAATCTTGGTCATCTAATGTAAAGTATAGTTTAGTGTTGTAAAAAGTAAACTTTAAGAATTTCTATTTTTTATTTGTTACATATTAATTCGGACTTAAAGTCACCGAAATTTTGCTGTAATTCGAACAAGTCATTGTTACATCGACATCTTAATGAACTGGAGCTCAAAACGTAACAATGTAAAAACAAATCACAACATGTAAGTTCCTCCTCACTAATATCCTGCTATAAAGTTATCTCTCAAAATTGATTTCTAGTAATGATAGCTATCTTAATTTCATTCACACGATGCACTGTTGCATATTACATTAAAAATGTTCGAATACTAATAGGATAAGAAAAATCGATCAAACTCACAAGCACAAACAGACCGTTTCATTCCACTCGTTTGGAGCATGGAATGGTTTTTGAAGTATGTGCAATGGCATGTATTTATGCGCATTGATGTTGCTTGAGAAAAAATTATTTTCACTGCTACTTTTATATTTACGAAGACTTCTCAAAGGTTCATAGATTAAAAATTAGTACAAATTTAGTTTGTAATCTATTCTTACAATTCCAGAAGTGTACTTCTTATTTAATCTAAAGGATCATCATAGATTCGAATTAATTGTTTGAAAATTAATTAATTAAGATTAATTAAGAGTAAAGAAAATAATACGAATCTTAGTTGATCGTTTAGTAAGGGTGTGATTTACTTGAACTTCAATTTGTATTTTATTTGCCAGGATGCCGTTATAAACGAGCTGAAAAACAAAACTAGACTTGTTCAAGAGAAAAAGCTACTACAACAGGACGAAGTTTACAACGGAGCACTAGAGGACATACTCTTAGGTCTGCGCTCGGAGCCTTATCGCAGGGCGGATGCCGTTAGGCGGAGTCAACGGCGACGTATCGATAATCACAGACTCTCACGTACCGCCGAAGAGTTAGAACTGTAATTTATTATTCTATTTTTCTTCAGTCTTTTCTTTCGGTGAAAACGAAAAGATTGAAATCTTCATGACAATTATGTTATTAGTGTACAAAGTGTACATATAAAGCTTAACACGACATATCAACTGCGACAAGTTGGATATACTGAAAATTTCTTTATTTCAAAACGGCGCAAAAATGAGTTTTGAAAAGAATCTTCGATATTTGTTGACTTATCCATTATTGCACAAGTCATCGTATTGGTGCTAAGATCTGTATAGATAATTGTGAGGTTGTCAATTTTTTATATATCTCTCCGTATCTAAATATATTTAGATTTATATTTGCTGATATACTGCCAAAATACTCCGGCGATTTTAAAGAGTTGAAGCAAAGCAATCACTTATTTTAATCAAAATAACAGTCCGAAGTACGAGGTGATAGTATTGCAGGAGCAGAATCAGACAGCGTCTACTTGTGCGTGTAAAATTTTGTCGATATACCTGTGCATTACATTAAGATTTTATTCTATATTTTTGAGATTATTAATCGCTTTATTACAAAATTTAACTTTATAATTAATATACATTTATTTTTTGTTGGCTGTTAAGAATTTTTTAAAAAATTTATTAAAAGATTTATTTCTTATTGATATTATTAATCTTTTTTTCCTATTCATAGCTCTCTTTATGATGTAAATTAGTTATCGTTTGGTGATAAAACATTCCGATTATTTCTTATATCTTTACATTCGCGTCGACGCACAATAATAAGAAGTCCGTCAAAACAATCAATTAAATAAAACATTGCCTAAACATTTTAGAAATATATTCAAAATAATGTGCTATTTCATATATTTTAATGTAAATGAGAAGCTTTGATACATTTAAAAAATATTTACTGTAAACAAAGAACTTCTATAGATTTATACACCAGCTTATATAACAACAAATTTTGCCATTATTACTAAATACATTCCTTTGAAAATCTCAGGTTGTACAAATAGTATGCAGAGGCACGATTTTCTCAAAAATAGATAAATGGCAATCTATCTATCTTTTAGAAATTTTAATACAGTGATATACAAATGATATGCAAATGATATACACTTGCGAGAATTTTCTCCCAAAGTCATTGTAACATCAACCGTCCAAATGTCTTTTAAAATTTGCCTATTACTGAATTTTAAATAATGTAACAGGTTCTATAAGCATTTTGACTAAAGTATTTTTTGCACATTTTCATAAAACAATTAAAGTTTTATGCATACGTTTACCAGTTTCTAAATAAAACTTTTGCTACGTATATATTATAAAAAACATAAATGAATGTAATAAAAAAAGTTGCCTTTGAAAATAATATGCGCACATCACTTTTGAAATGAAAAACCAAACCAAATTTTTTTTTGTGTACTTTTATACAACTAAATATTAAACTGATATTAAAAAGAAAGCTTGTAAATATCTTTGTAAAATATAAAATAATAACGAGCGCATCAATGTAATTATTACATATTCTTTATTTTCGCCAACTATACGATTAATTTGCCAATGTGATGTTTAGATGAAATTTGTACGTACACTTTTCATATTATACATAATACTTCTTTATAATACAGTTCTTTCTATAAGTCTATAATAGGTGTTATGCCGACTTGTAACTGTATTGGGCAAAAAGTCTTTCGTATATTTTGCGAATCTGTAAATAATGTGCATTTTATAAGTTATACAAAAAGCCTTGGGCACGTTCGTTTTTTTATTTGTAAAAAATGAAAGTAAACTGCATCGATTGCGTATGGCAAATAAATGCAATATATTAAAAAATTTAATACTGTTTATTTATTTATCATAAATATTATCACTGTTATTACCCAAATCCTTGGAAAGTAGTGCAGAGAAAAAACCACAAGTTATTTAAGTTTTATTTATTATTTTCGTAAATATGCTACATTATTATAATAAATCATGTAAAATATTTTATTTACAAATATACAATATACAAAAAGGCACGATATATCTACATACTTCAGATCATATACAATAAAATGTAATTAACATAACAAAATAGAATCTCGTATACAGACAACTATCGCCAATAGATGGTACAACCTTGATAAAACAGTCATAACTGTTACTTTATTTTCACAACTGAAAAATTTATTTTCGAAGTATTAAAGTAAAAAACACTAGTCGAATAAATATCGATAAAATGAATAAAAAAAGATGAATATGTAAATTTTTTATAAATTTTCTAAAATACCATCACCACTTTTTCTTGAATTTAATCAGTTTTTTTTATATTGATAATTTTAATCTTCGTATATGAATGATGTATGTTGCGGTTACGTGAATACAAACACTATGGAAGTATTAAAACATTTTTGTTCTTCTAACAAATCTCGATGTTTAGCAGCCATATATCTTTATAACAAATCGCAGAGAACTTTACAAAATATAATGTTGGCTCGCATTGTACTTACACAAAAAGTAGCCTTATTTAAAAGTCTTATGTCGCACAACAAAGTCTTGAAATATAAACTTTTTAAAAACGCATCGCACTGCAAAAAAACTAATGCTAGAGCCATGCTGATGAAAGTCTGCGAAAATTCATACTAACATCACTATTTACAAGCGATAAATTTAATACATATTTGTTAACTTATACAATATTCGCTGGCTAATTTACAAAGATACACAAAGTATTCGCAGTCGTGCTTTCGTTATCAGTCGATGGATATCGAGAATATAAGAGTACAAATGTCTGCTCTAAAAATTGTTATAAAAATTACAATGATTACTTAACGATGTTATCGATGGATACACAGTGTATACGTTTTAATAAAATCGTGTACATTTAAAAAAAATGAAGGAGGAAAATGTGTACAATGCTAAAGTATATATAGCGCAAAAGTATTCTCGACTTGAATTCCATTCAATGAACTCGCTCGCTTGTTAAAAATAAATTCTAAAGTCGTGGTTATGTCAAAAAGATTACACGGGAAATAAAATATAGCTCAGCAATAAAAACATTTCGAATTAGTTTTTTTTTTTTTTAATTAGAAAAAAAATAAGGCTACTAATAAACGCAAGCCAATTCGGCTTTTTAGGAATGTACAGGTAAAAGTTTAAGGAGAGACTTTAGTGAATTTTAATATTAAACTTATAGATCAAATTACAATTGTGCATAAACATGCATCTGCAAGGACGGTAAAACTTTTACATATAAAAATAAGTATTATTAATATTCATTATATGCATAATACCGATTTCAGTATTAAATATTTTTTAGTATTGTAAAAACTTAAGAAAAAAATATTTAAAAGCTTTTTAATTAATTTGCAACAGTGTAACGGTAATATAATAAATATAGTAGAGATTGAAATACTCTTAATAGTCAATTCAACAAACAAATCACTAATATCTCTCCTTACAAACTATTTAATAGACCAATTATAAAAATTAGATTTTTCTTCTTTACGCTTGATATAAAGCATGCAAAAGGGTTAAAAATCTTATAAAGCTCCACACCATTAAATTACTTTCAACGATTTATATGTATATATGTACAAAAATAATAAAACAAGATTTTTTCATATTGTATATTACCAGTGAAATTGACAAACTGTCAATATTTATCGCATCGCACTTAGTAAAAAAATTGTAACTTTTTTAATAAAAATCGAGCAAAGATTTTATGTAACTGCATGATTTTTTAAGGGCTCTGTAATTATTTTAGTAAGCATTTGAAATATAATTATTGTATATGGATAGTAAAAGCATGAATTTATATGTGACCAAAATATTGCAGTTATATCAACACTACAAAAGATTCTTTGGTTGTTTCAATGTTGCTACATAAAATCTTTAGCAATTAATTAATGAAAGCACAAATCCAGTTCGATTCATTTTATCGCTGCCGAATCTTTTTTTTATATATAATAGACAAAAAAACAACAATATGAACATTATCGGTCGGTAGAAACAAATACACGTTTCTACAAACACGCAATTCCAGAACTCTCTAATTGTTCAGAGCAATAAATATATGCATTTTAAACAATTAGATGCTTATCATAATATAAGAAAATCAAAAGAACAATTTTCAACAATCTTCTGCCTAACTCGTAAATTTGGAATATTTAATAGTAGAAACCAAAAATCTTTTGTCCAATAAGGGACGCGACAATAATACTGATTGCAATGTTCAATGAAAAAATTAACCAATTCACTTCGCAACAATATTGGAATTGAGAAAAATGTAAAGATATTCAATTACGATCCTTTATTGGATCGATCGTTTTAATAAAGTAAATACAATGCAAACATGTTAAACGGAGATTCTTGAACCTCAAAGACTTTTATCCATGGCACATTTACCTATGCGTATATTCGGAAGCCTCGGAGCTACTATCACAATTTAAAAATTGAGCTCTAGCTTTTATATAATACCAATTTGTGATTGTAATCTTTTTATCAAAAATACAAAAACCCAATACAAAGTTATATTATGAATATAGAGTATAAAAAATTGCAGTCGAGACCGTTTTCATCTCAAAAATATTGCTTGCCAATTGTTATAATAACTTTAAACCCTCCGAGCAGATCAAATTAGAAATTGCAAAACTACTTTTCGATTTATTTCTAATTGTTTGCTTTCTCAGAAACACGTTAATTTGAAATTTGTTAATTTTGTGATAATTTGAACACAAACTGGTTTGATTCATTTGGTTTTTATGGCATGGATCTAGTATTTGGTTTCTTTGTTACTTAGCGTTATAACGGATTTTAATAATAGATATTATTTACTCTACATAAAAAATAAATTATTACACTTTCTTGCAACCTGGTAAACTGACCAGTAATTTTGTTCATGAATTGTATAAATTGTTAAGAAAGTTTCGGAACATCTGTACAAAATGTGAGAATTGGGCTATCAAAATTGCTTTCAAATTTATTTTTATTCATGTAAATATATAAATCCACTATTGATTATTGACAACGTATAGATTACAGTTTTCACTATGTACACAAAATATTGTTTAATAATCAATAACTCACATTCATTCTTCAATATGTTTATCAAAAAAGGGATGGAAGATTTGTCTTACTAAACCTAGAAACTCAAAATTGTCTCCTATTAGGCAATTTCCACCACACAACTTTAATCATCATTATGTAAATGTAACGTTCGACATAATGACGTTAAAAGTAAGCTCTCTTTAACTCTCTAAATTTCATAAATATAAATATATTGTCTTTCAAATAGTAGCTGCTAATTCGTATTGCAATATTCATATAAAAACGATGGAGTCTCTTAGCTCAGTTTATCTAAAAAAAATCAGCTGCATACCTCGATTGCAACCGCTGCTAAATATAGTCTTGTGTATTTCAATTTCATGTTGTTACTGTAGCATGAGAGATTCCAAATTACGATGTAGAATTGTGTCTTTTACGGCATTGAATACGACCTTAATATTCTCCGTGTCAACAGCAGTAGTGAAGTGGCGGAATAGAGGCTTTTTTGGGTCCCTTTTCACCGATACGAATAAGTCCAGTATAAAATTTTGAACATCTTTCATGGAATGTGAGTCGCCCGTGAACTGCGGGAAGTACCAGCGGACATTCGTGTCTGGAGATCTAACTTTCTTATCAAGCAGATCAGTTTTATTCAAAAATAGTATAACTGATACTCCATAGAATATCATGTTATTGATAATTGTATCAAATATATTCCTCGATTCCTCCAATCTATTAGTTCGCCTGTAAGTTAATAAAATGATTGTGTAGTTTACAAAAGTTTACAAAATTTAAAGTCAAAATATGTATCATAACGTGACATGTTTAAATGTAATTAATTTTACTAAGATCAATTAATCAATGTAGTTCAGCAGTACTTTTTAATCTTAATTTGTACAATATAACATTTATTACAAATTTTGATATTTTTACAATAAACAAAATAATAATCTTATAAAAGTATACTTAAAAAGTTTGTTTTATAGTAACAAGGTTAAAATTTTATTATTTAGAGCATAATAGCTTAATATAGCATAGGACTAGCAATTTCATATTTTTGTATTTTTAAATGATTGTTTTAATACTTTTTGATAACAAAATTAAACCAACATAAAATAAAAATTAGAAAAAATAAAGACTCAATTGATCACTGCGAACCAAAGATTTTATTTTTGCCGACGTTTCGAACTGCATTAACTGAAAGGTTTACTATAAATGCCTGGAAAAGGGACGTTAATCAAAACACGTCCGAAACGTCGGCAAAAATAAAATCTTTGGTTCGCAGTGATCAAGTGAGTCTTTATTTTTTCTAATCTCCTGGAAAAACTCCAAAATGTTGACACTTCATATAATAAAACAGTGATCTACTAAAAGACACTTCGGATGCTAATTCAATACGTTTACTATCAAACGAACTTTCACTCGAAATTATCCAGCACGGTCCGACGGATAAACATAGCCCCTGTGTGCCAAACACATGGATTGACTTCATGCTCGTTGACAGTGACAATAACATCATGAAAAGGACTCTCCGCCTTGACATAACAACCATAACATCATTAATGTTACGATCAGAGCATCGATGCATGAGCTAGTTAGCGATAGTTTTAATTATCGTGACCATAGCAACATTAGCAATGACGAGCTGGTTAGTTTCTTGCAGTGTTGCGATTGATTATGTTTTTAAACTAACCATACTGACGTAGACTTCGCACTCAACCAACTCATCTGGAACTTAACGAAGGCTATTAATGCGCTTGCGCAACTTAAGACTTCCACTCCTCGTAAAGGAAAGCTTCCGTGGATCGATGTTGAGTTGGACAGACTATTTAAGAAACGTGACGTGGTATACGGACGATTTAAACGCACTGGCTCGAACGGGCTTTTATCTGAATTTATGGTGCTGCGCAGAGAGGCCCAAATGAAATATGATGAAGCTAAGACTATCTTCTATCAGAATAGACTCTTCAATGCATTGGGCAACAAAAGGGTTTGGGAAGAGCTGCGTAGTCTGGGACTCCTGCCTAGAAAGTCGGATCTATTGAATAGTTTCTTGACACAGGATCTTAATGTGTACTTTGCTAAGGTTTCACTCTCGCAAGCTGATGAGATGCGTGCTATGGAGGACATTGTCGCTGCGACGTCCTCTGAGGGACTTACTTCCTTAGAGGTTGGTCTTAACGATGTTGTTCTCTGGGTAATGCACTTTTCCTCTCAGGTCCGTGGAGAGAATGGCATCCCGCAGAGTGTTGTAGTGAGAGTTCTGCCTGGTATTGGTGACTTGCTTGTTAGGCTATTCGATGCCTCTCTCTTTAGTCGAACTTTTTCGGTCCTTTGGAATAGAGCACACATTATTCCATTAAACAAATGGTCTGCGCCGAAATCTCCATCTGACTTTCGAACTACAGCGCTTGTATGTTTTCTTTCAAAGGAGTTTGAGAAGATAGTTCATGCGCAGCTCACTGAATACTTAGAAAAGCGGAGGGTCCTTGACCCACTACAGACAGGTTTTAGAAAATTTTGCTCAACAGAGACAGCAATGATAAAATTGACTGAAGACATAAGGACAGACATGGGCAGGAGGATGGTTACGATTCTCCTGCTCTTTGTCTTCCGAAGATATTCGACATGGTTTCACCTGGGCGGCTACTGAACAAAATAAGGCACCTGGGCTTTTTAAGGGGAGTTCTCTGTTAGGTAAATTCTTATCTGTCGGGCAGAGAACAGCTGGTGGCTACCAGATAGTCTGGTAATTCCCCTTGGATGTATACCGCTGTTTTGCATTTACATTAACGATGTCGGTGAAATTTTCGATAGGGATAGGGTCAAACACTTGCTCTATACAGATTACTTACAAATTAACATGCAGGTGCTGAGTGATGATTTAGCTGAGAAGGTTGCGGAGCTGGAGTCTGTCGCTGCAGCCGTGTCAGAATGGGCTAAGCGTTCGTCGCTCAGGCTAAACACTGGGAAGTCCACGGCAATTGTTTTGGGTAGAAGTGCAACTGTAAAGAAAGTCTATAGTACGGATGTTCCGGGTTTTCGCGTGGGTGACGACTTGTACGTCCTGTTCTCGGACACGGTCATAAGCCTTGGAGTTATTTTCGATAGTGGGATGACGTGAAAGCCACACTTGGAGCAGGTAATAAATAAGTTTAATACTGTTATGTATGGCCTTAGATTTTGCCGTCAGTTTACCACTGAGGCTCTACGTTCTCTCATCTAGACTACTGCTCGGTAGTACTTCTAGACACAACGCTTGACCACAGACGTCGACTACAGGTACTTAAAGACTTCTGTGTTCAGTACTTATATGGTGATAGAAAGGATGTTCGCATCACTTTCTACAGGAGAAAACTGACACGCGCAGAGAATACTTTGCGTTTATGCACATGTACAAAATTCTTTGGATTAGCTATCCCAGTTATTTAGCAACCCTTTTTACTAGACATAATCCTAGGGGCCCTGTGCGGGGTGATGTCAGAGAGCTTAGGGTTCCACAGCATACTGAAACTACTAATGATGCAATTAAAATAAGAGGAGCGGTGTTGTGAAACTCTCTGCCGTCCTCTATTAGAAATCTACCGTCTCAGTTTAGTTTCAAGTGTGCGCTGAGGAAGCACCTGTATGATTTAGACTAACTTATTTATTTCTTTTAAATGTCTAGTTCGCATCCTAATTTATTACCTTCCATGTCGTGTAGTCCTTTATGTTCGTTTCCTCGTCCTAATTTATTTATATTTTTATTTTTAGTATTTTAAGGGGGAATATACAGTACCGCTCAAAAGTTTGATAACTTTATAAAAAAAAGGGGAAGTAAAAAAAGAGCTATATCTTGGGAAAGAAACGTCGTACAAAAATTCTAAAAAAAGGATTTGAAAGTTTTTCGGGAAAAGCTTTCAAAATCGATGTCTTCGAAATTTTTCGCAGTATTTTCTCATACTTAAAAATGAATTTGAAAAAAAATATATGTTAAACTACTCTAAAAGAGCTTTCATTTTCATTTTATAACTTTTTTTTCCATTATTTTTTGCGAAGTTTAGGTTTCAAAGATAGTGATATCACTTATAGAGGCGTTCAAAATTTCGATAACGCTTAAAAAAAATTCATGGAAAAAAAATGTTGAAAGGAAATTCTAAAAAATGTATTTAAAAATACTTGTTTTAACCTTTTATAATTAAATATTATCAATATTTATAGCTTCTTTATTATGGTTTGAAATATTATTTTAAATGTAAATATCACCAACACATATAATGAAAAATATTTTCTAAAATCATAAACTATTAAATAACACAAAACGTGACAAAAAACTCTTTAAATATTAATTATAGTTGAGTTTAAAAGGTTAGGACGAGTATTTTGAAATACATTTTTTAGAATTTTCTTTCAACATTTTTTTTTATGAATTTGTTTCAAGCGTTATCGGAATTTTGAACGCCTCTATAAGTGAGATCACTATCTTTAAAACCTCATCACTTCGCGAAAAATAATGCAAAGAAAAAAGTTATAAAATGAAAATGAAAGCTCTTTTAGAGTACTTTAACATATATATTTTTCAAATTTTTTTTCTATGTACTCTAAGAATTATTTAAGCCAAACTATAATTAAAAAAATTCGCTATTTTATTTTTTTTAAATTAATTTTTTAATATGAGAAAATACTGCGAAAAATTTCTAAGACATCGATTTTGAAAGGCTCGCCCGAAAACTTTGAAATCCTTTTTTTAGAATTTTTGTACGACGTTTCTTGCTCTTTTTTTACTCCCCCTTTTTTTATAGTGTTATCGAACTTTTGAGCGGTACTGTACCTATTAGTACATGAGAATAAAAAAACTGTTTTTTCATTAAATTTAAATTAAATTTGAAATATTTCAATTACGTTTCAAAAGTAGAAGTAAATATTATTATTTTGAACTATTATAGGCTGATTTTCCTTTACGTACACCACTAAAATCCTTCGATGACCCTTCGAAGCCTGAATTCCTGGACCGTAAGGTTTCAAAAGACCAGATGGATAAAATTAAGTTTTCTAAAGTGATTTGAGTTTAGTAGATAGATAGATAGATGGTTTATTTATTGCACAACTCAGTACAAAGTATAATACAGTTTACATAATACTGCTTAT